>JAVCKS010027011.1:2354-12899 GCA_032273685.1 Pteraster tesselatus | reverse complement strand
TCCTTAGATAAATTATACTATAACTCGAATAAAGATTTTGCGACATGTGACTCATTTTTGCAGAGCAGGTCACAAATCACAAAATTGTGTCACGAAAAATAAGTACGCTTTGAACGTGGTTTGAACAACAGTGTCTGCATGACTGCTTTACCTGTGCGATCTACCGCTTAGTACAAACTGCAGACCCATTCTGCAACGTCGGGGAGATTTAGGTTTACCCGTTCTGCAGTTTGCACTTGCCGCTTCGCAGGCACCATAATTTAAACCCTCGTTACTCGCGTGCATGCTGATCCCTATGTAACAGTACTTTATGCCCTACTTAGTTTTCACAACAATACCAAGCTCATAGAATCATAGATACCTTGGGCAGAAGATTATAACGTTTGCAATATAACAAAGACCCTATCTGACAAAGCACGACAAATGCAAACAAACACCGACTTGGAATGATTATAGCATGCATCGCATTTATACATCATTTAATTCCATGTGCTTCGTAAATGAAAAAAAATATATTTATAACAAACGAAAATTCTTGAAAACAAAAAATTCAATGGAAAACATAATATAAAATGATACATTTCTGTCTTAAAGAATAATGAAGTTGTTTATTCTACAAGGCTCAACGATTTGCAAAGTATGAAATATAATATTAGCAACAGGCTCAAAGCCTGTCGATTAAATAGATGTTTTGTTAATAATTTATACAACTACAATCTAGCATTTATACTAAGACAGTGGAGGGGTGACGACAAGAATGATCCAAAACAGTGTTTTGCTAGCAGAATCTTCTGAATTATCAACAGCCAGTCCGTACTTGTAACAGAACAGGTTGATCATGCATTAGTTGAGAATAAAATATCACTATCAACTATGGTTATAAATGGTGTTTTGGGGGTATTGTTTTAGAGAAAGAGTGTCTTGTGACCATAATAATAAGTAATGCTTGTCTTATTAAGTGGTGACGTATCACACCATATACTCGTTACGCTTCCAGGTCTAAACAAAGAGATTGTGTAAGTTCCAAAACACAAACGGTAACAGTGTTAAAAAAAAAAAAAATGTGTGTATTTTGCTTAGAGCCAGAAGCGTACAAATTGAACTGACAGGTCACACTTAAGAACTAAATCGGACTTCAGGGCACATAACTCAAAGCACTGCACATAATTATTACTCCTGACCACATGAGATCAGAACTTGAGCTTGTTCGGGATCTGGTCACTACTCTCCCGGGTTGTGAGAAGCAACTCAGACTTAACTCTTTGCCTACTGTGATTGTTGTATGAAACGGCCTATGATTGGTCCTGTGGTTAGGTACTATTTCTTACAACCAATGAAATAGGTTGTTAGATACCTCAGCTTATTATTTACTCATAACTATTACTTGTAAATTCGGTAGTCAAAGAGTTGATCCTACTTTCACTTTACGATTCGATGCTGTCCTTGCTGAAGAGGAAACCAGGTTTTACACTAGCTGCCCCCTTCTTACATTTGAAGAGAAAACCAACCTTTACATGCATACTGCCCAGCTGGGGGTGTCACTTTAATCTGAGGGGATTGCCAGCAAATTATCATTTCGGATCATTTGGCCACCACACTGGCCCACTGCCTTTAAACTACATGTATTCTACAACACACAATCACTACATGTACAGGTACTTATATACAGAGGACCAAAATTACTGGCATTGTAAAACATCTAATTGGCAGACACTGTAATACGCAGTAACCGTAGGAGTTTTGTTTTGTCGCTAACCCTTTCACCACCAATTTCTTGTAGAAGAGAAAAACAAGTTCAATCACGTAAACTTGACAGTTGTGTTTAAGCATGATGTGTGCACCATCAAGTAAACTCGACAACGGTTATAGGGCAAGGTAATCCTACTGTCAAGTATACTCGTATAGGTAGTGGGAAGGGTAATTCCCCCTCCCCCCAAAAACAAACACCGAACACACACATTCCAATTCAATAGTAGTTCAAAATTGTGTTAGGTATTTTTTTTCCCGGGGATGTTCCTAAAATCAATAAAGTTCAACTGTGACTGTTTTTGATTTGACAGCTACAGCTTGAGCTACCAAACTGTGACATAAATTACAATAATTAATGGTGTCTCAACATAATTTCACCACTAATATATTACACCATTATGCCGTGACAATGGTTCATGTGGAGTAACTATAGAATACCCCGCCACCACTTCCCTTTTTTAAAAATGATCCTGATACCCAGACGACACTTCACAATGATTTCAATTACAAGGGTACCACACTGGTCACCAAATAAGGAGTGGTTGGGTATTCTATAAGTAAGCCGTTCATGTTAACATGATACATAATCAACCAAAATCTCTTGTTTAAAATGTACTTTACAATTGCCTCATTCAAAATATGGATATTTCTTTATAATATTAGACACGGTATTAATATTAATTCTGAACAACAATAACAAATTATTATGCACTCTGTAAAGATTTTTTTTTCCCAACAAAAATAAATTGCACATTTTGTACCTAGAGTTTTAAGTTATATGGCAGCACCATGGAATGATATGACGTTCAAAACTTGTTTAAACGGTTTAGTCCATGAGCTAGTAGGATTGGTTGGTAACTCGGCATGCTAAACATGCCTAGGTTGAATGAAAGGTACCGGTATGCCATTGGTAAGCATTATTTCACTCGGATGGAACCGGTGACCTGGCTCATAGCTTGTAGGCCTACTTAAGGGAAGAACCGTTTCCTAAATGTCATGTCATTCAGTATAAATGGAAGAGGAGAAGTATGAGATTCCAGTATCACAACTGAAATGATCTTCCTCAGAACCACTCAGAATCATAGATGTATGATTCATTGCATGGTGCATCCATAAACAACTCTAGGTATCTACTCCACTATGCACAGCTTTTTAAGTCTTTATGCACATTTGATCTCCATTAAAAAAAAAAGCAACAAAACACAACGTTGCAAGAATTGTCCTACATAGCAAAAACATCACCTCTCTCTACATAATATTAGGGGCAGATTTCAAACTTTATGCAGTGTGTTAGTATTTGGCACCAAGTGGTTTTACAACTGTTTTTATTTTGCACATTAACAGACAGGGTTGACCACTTGGCTTTCCATACGTAGACATGTTAAGCTTACACATTGCGCACGTATCTGATTTTGTTTACTTCAAAGATGTACAGTCCAATTTCACACTGCTTTCACATTGAGAAATAATGTTAAACATTGAATTAATCATTTTGTAGACTTGCCTTTTACTAATTAGCTTGAACGTGATATGTAGCACACACACAAAATTCATCCATTTGAGTTGCAAATAAAGTTCCTGTCAAAATGAATGATTGCCTTGCAGACAATAACTTGACAAGAGAATACTCTATAATATGGATGGATTCTGTTTAGTATGCTTACAGATCATGGCCATTAAATGGTTCAACTTTTTGGGCTGTTCCCCCAAAAGAAATTTATTTTCTTCTACAGGATTCTGTAGGATACTCTACTGAGTTAATTTCATTTTTTTAATATAAAAACTGAAACATCTATGACCAGCACAATCGGTATATTCAGTACGGCAGTAGGAACTACATTGACACTGCATGCTGGTTAACTAAAGTCATATTAGCAAATATTGGACAAAATAAATGTTGAAATAATTACACTCAAGGAAAAAGAAACGCACCACTTCTATTTTGTTAAGACAATGCAAGAGTGCCTCGTGTCTTTGTTGTTTTATTTTTATTGTCTTTGTTTCCATTCAGCATACATTTATACCCGGTATATTTGAAGGGGGGCCATTTGCAAAAAGTTATTCGCTAGGCAAACATTGCACAATAGTAAGTTGACGTGTTTCACCGACTTGCAACTCACGACTGGTCCGCGTACATTGCGCAATAAATGTTGCGCCAACGTGATCCTGACGTCTTGTCGGAATAATGCCCAACTGGAGTTGCAGCTGATCGACATTGCACGACTGCACTGTAGTAAGTTGGCGAAACATACGACTTGTGTAACACTGCAATGTACTAGGGGATATTTGACCATAATTTCTCAGAAATTAATTTATATCCAAAACAGCCTACAATCCTGCACCAAAGCCATATTGGAAATCTATTAACCTATAGTGCCTGAGCCCTAAGATTCCTTAAGCACTGTTTCTGTTGTTAATGGCCATTGCTTGGTCTACGGGTTATCCCGTAGTTAGGCATATATGGGTTAATGGTTGTTTGTGTGTATAGGTGTGCTTTTGAAATACCTGTCTGAACACCTGCACACCCCCACTGAAAAACTGGTGTTTTACATTTTACCAGTGATAAAATACTAGGCATGGTTACCAGTCAATGTTACTTGCATTTTACATGAATAGCCGGTTCTCACTAGCCTCATTCTTACAAGTGTTTACAAAGTGATGCATTTCTTTTTGTTTTATAAATTAGTTTTGTGTGTGACCTGTTCTATCCTGAAACCAAGATTCTTACTGTTGCATTTTGGTAGCTTTTGTAATTAATGATGCCACAAAACACCACGTTTTTAATTTTCATCTCATGGGCAAAATATTTGCTTGACTTAACATGAACCTCTCTCCGAATACTGTTGGAAGATTTGATCTCATTTCTGTGTTCTGTGAAATACTGGACTAATAGTTTCATTTACTTTGGTTACCAGTTCCCCAAAGACTCATGCACATTTTCAGTCCATCACTTGGTAGCCTTCAAACACATGCAAAATTGTAATTCCAAAGTGGCATATCGGGTCTTTGCATAGCTTAAATCATTGGATTTTGATGTAACAACTTTTATTCCTTCTTAGCATTACTATATATTTTCCCGGTTTCTCATCATTGATATATTGCGATGCGATCTAGAAAAACCCATCGAAAATTGGGAAAATAGTTCCAAACCCATTTTTTATAAACATGTGTTTTTGGCGTTAAATGTATACTAACCTATCCAATTTTACCCCAACAAAATTTTGTAGTAATGTTTTAGGGCTGTACCAAAAAAATACGTTGATTTTTGAGTCATTATTCCGGAATATTCAGATCCAAACCTGATGTTCAGAGCTTGTTTGCGCAAAATTCCTCAACTTTAATTGCTCATTATTTTGGATCCAGTGGTCATAACTGGTTTGTTCACTAGTGAAGGGTTTTCCCAGATTACATCACATATATCATATGATATTAAGGACAATTACTGCAACTAATTACATTGTGAAAGCGCAATATCATTCCCGGCCTAGTTATGGGCTACCAGAAGGATGTCTCATGGGCAGTAGTTGTTTCAGTTTTCATAAGCGGGAGGAAATGCGCAGAGGGGAACCCGGGGAAAAACCACAAGGTCAGGTAGGGTTTTAAACCCCAATTCACATGTAGGGACCAAAAATCAAATTCACATGTAGGGACCAAAAATCCAATTCACAGTCCCCAGGTCCACGGTTTTCTAGTTGGTTTACACAGGGAATCCCCTGTTGCGATAACTTCATCATAGTTTCAATAAAACAGGTCACATTCCTAAAGCTAAGTTTTTCAAGCCAAAGTATTTATAACTTAATAACAGAATAGTATGTAAATCTGTACAAATATTAACAATGCTTCAAAAAAAATATGCTGAAATATCAGCAAATGGTGTCAACTCCCCACGCCGCCCTGAACAAAATTTAAGGAGAAATGTGGAATGCAAGAAGTTGAATCTAAAATCTAGATTTCTTCTATTATTTGTAACTTTTCTTTTTTCCTAGTGTCTACAGCGCAAAAGTTTCTAGCTTAAAATTGTATGTAAATTTATGCAATAAATTAACTTTAACCCTCGAAATAAACACACATACAAAAACATGTTAATAAGAATTTGATAAGATCTCAATACGAAATGCCCCTTTTCCAGAAAGTGTTGCAGCACAGAGTCCATCCACTAACTTTGGTCTGAATATAAACGCTATCTCAAAAATTGTTTTTGGTGGCAAAATATGTCCTCCTGATTACCAGTACGCACACACGAAAGAGAGGGAGCCCTTCAAACTTCCCTACTTATTCAATCAGTCAAACTAGCGCATAAAATGTCCAGTCAGATTTTGGTCCAGAAAGTTTAGAGACACTTGACAAAATGCTATATATTTTGAGCAAAAGAAGGTTTTTATGAAAGATTTTTATATGACATTGAACCTCTACAAAAGGACCACACATGATCTTAAAATGGAAGCATGTTCGATCAAATGTTTTTAATTTTGTTTAAATTCATACTCTCATATCGTGCCTGACATCATCTTTTCCATTTTAAGATCATGTATGGACTTTTTGTAGAAGTACAATGTAGCATAAAATCTTCCATAAAAACCTTTTATGAAACTGTTTGGGCTTTACCGTGATTTAAAGGGACAAAGCTTACATTTTTTTCTTTTTTCTTTAAGGCCAAGTGATTAAAACATGCTGAATAGCCTTTTCACAACCCCAGAAATTTTGTCAAATAACTAAAATCAAAACTAAAGTGAAGAATTGTTACATACCATAACACAAAAGTGTATTATTTGAAAGCTAAGCGTTTGTTAGTGTAACTACTAGGGCTTTATCACCTACTCAGTTCGTGTAGACATTTTGCACTAAACCCTGTAAATATTACAGGTTGTACAGACTGATGGTACAAGCAGAGAACACAAGCAGGGGACAAGGCTTCAATCAAGTTTAAATTTGCCAACAATTCTTTCTTACACTGTGATCTGTTACCATGAAACAAAGATAAAGTCCCACACTGATATTTTTCAGTACGAGTAATAGAAGTCAAACTTCAGGGGTGGGGGGGGGATCAATTTATTTCAGTTGGTAAACTGTCATTTTACCATATTTTAAGATTATACCCTCATAAGATGATAGAAAAGGTACCAAATAAATAACCAAGCATTCCAAAGGGGGAAGCCGTATGTCGTTGAAAAATATTATCACGGAACGAAACATCCATTTTTTGCCGTGTGGTACTACTGTGTTTAGTTTACTCAGGTGGTAACAATTTTGGTTTCCATTGTAGACTTCATATCTTTCACAAAGCTTTATCAGAGTGTCACATGTACTGATAATGGACCTTCAAGTGTTATATACTCGTACATGTACCATCTCATAGTGACAGGTCACAGCTGAAAAATTTCGCACATTCGTTGGCAATGAGATACAGGCATGTGCTAAAACTAACTTCATTAATCCAGGAGATTAATTCGTAGACGGAAATATTTTAAACCGTGAATGACTAACAGGAAACCGGGTGATGCGAAATGATTAACACATGATGAGCGAGGGCGAAAACAGCCAATTGAAAATCATAATCACATTACACAGACAAGCCCCTTTATAATCGTAATACTTGCATGCAGTAATGAACAGCTTTGCAGATTTGTGTAGTTTATAAAGGCGTGAAATAGGATTGGATGTGTGGGAGGATGCACTCATTCCAATACACATTTTGAAATACACATAATACTGTGAGAATTAAATTTTGAGATCGCTTGAATAATGATACATTTTGTTTTCTTGGCAATAGTTACTGCTTAAAGGTCTATTCACACACAAGCGCGATAACAGAATTCCGCCCGGTAACATATATTGAATACGTGTCTTTCTATGGGACTGTTTACATTGGGGGTGGACGTCCAATGTGGAAAGGCAATAGGATGCTGCGTTAGAAACCAGAGTGATTTTTCGAAATCATCGCCCTGTAGGAAACTGTACGTTCTGGCCAATCAGCGGTCTCATCTGATATGACATCACAGACTGATGACATGTATAAGACATGGTTTTCCACTACTGTGTGAATGCTCAATATCGCGAGGTATTCTGCTTTCCGTTAAGGCGCTTCTGCGTGAGTAGGCCCTTTAGTTTGCACGAATAAGTGTGCAGTCACGTTTTGAAGCCGTATAGGGTTGGGGTAAGCTGTAAAAATACTCAGAATCTGTTGTTGAAATTTGCATCAACAGTGCTACAACATTCACAGTGGCTTCTTGGGGCATGCTATACTGCAGCCAGATCATATCCTATGACAGAACTCCCTAATTCATTGCAAGGATGAACAATCTTTATCTTACTTATGCGTCATTAGTAAGCATTCACTACACTGTAAGTACATGTACATTTCCCCCATTATAAATGGGTTGAGGTTTTTTTTTTACAGGGAATATATGCCTCCCCCAAATTATATCAAAACCTTTAGCTTTATCTATGTTTGAAATTTAAATAACTTGAATATAACTGGTACATATACAGAAAGTTTGTAATAATTTGTCGTTTAACCCTTACCCTACCAATATAACAAAAAATGCAATAACTTATGTCATTTTGACACGACTTGTGGCTGAGCAGTACTCACCTTGTCTTTGCCACTGCCGTTTCTGGTTTCAAACCCAGACGATGCTATCATATTATTTTGTTTTGTTTTTTTGCGGCGGGGGGGGGGGTTTCCCCAGTTTCTACCAGAGATTTACGCCCACTTCTACTGCCTACAATACAGACCCTAATGGTGTGGGGGGGGGGGGGGGTTACCATATTACTGGTTATGGGGTATATCTGTATCACCAGCTTTTCTCAAAGGATAGAGAAAAAAAACACAAAAATATATTAATAAACCTATTCAGCTTATTTATTTCAGAAATAGCACAGCTTTTACGGCCACTATATTTTTGTCGAGTAAACAAGACATTGGTGTGAGCAAAACTTTATATTTGATGTTTGGACAAGGCAAGTGCGCTAATATATTCGGCAATAGGAGCTAAACAGTTAAAACACCTAAATATTTTTCAAAAAAAGCCCCCACTTAAAAAAAAAAATTAATAAAATGGTCAAAAGTCAAAATCTGACAGGGATGTACATTTTTAGATTTTTCCTTAGCGTACTTCAGATGATAATCCATTCTACCAGATATTCGGAAATTGGTACTTAATACAGAAACAAACGTACGTTTTCTTCGAAGCCTTGGTACTACCACACCGTGATACATACACGTACTAACATTATTAGACGCATTTCACACAAAAAAAAACTCGGCAGACAGTTAATAATAAGTGAGGGCTGGCCCTAAGCATTTTGTGTGTCATTATTTTTTAAATTTCTATTAAATAATTGAATGAGCTTTTCTTGTAGGTATCGTAGCTAGGATGCATTGGTGGCGTTTTGGCCTTGTACAGGTTTCCTGCCCCTTGTCATACGGTCCAACTCAGCAGCAGCATCACTCCGTACTGATTTATCTCCTAAATAGAGACGCAACATAGAATGAAGGCAGTCAGAGATCTAACCCTTTCTGACAGAAGGAAGTCATATCCACAATTTTTCAAAACGGATTTTACTTCAATAGGCCAGATAAAAAAAATAATAATTGTTGAGCGTCGGTTTTTTTTTTGAAGTTCGGGTAGGGAGGAAGGTTTTTTTTATATTTTTTTTCCTACTTCCTATTGAGTTTTGTTGACATGTAAAAATATAAAATATTCGTTCTCGTGTTGACATTTTTTTCATTCACTTGTTCTATGGGCTCGCTCGGTTACACTACTTTCTTCTCAAAATTGTTGTATTTCTTCACAATACTAGGCATCCTTTTATATCAATGCCAAAACTCTCAAAAGCCAGCGAAAAACGTCGCAATGCACATGCACTGCTTAACAGCGCCAAACTTTGAATGTAAAAAGATAGTTTTTAATTATTTTTTTAAAAATCATGTCGGGTGTGTTTTGTAGGGTCGGGCAGGGACACTCAACAACTTTTTTTTATATTTGGCCTTATATGCGACCCGCCACAACGAAACCCGCAACAAGTCGCATTTGTTGTTATGGAGTAACGGCTAGCCAAAGTTAGAACAGGGTTGAAAATCGTCCATTCACTTACGATATTAAATATGGCATAATTAAAGCAATATTTGTCTTATCAACATATTTTGTGTATTAAATTAAGCTAAAAGACATTCTCTAACTGAATATGCCAATAACTCATTTTTTTTTAAATCGACTTGTTGCTGGTTTTGTGGTGGTGGGTCACATGTTTTTTTTTTTTTTAAATGAGACAACTGTTTTCTATGTAGTCCAATTGATGAGATATTGATAATTGAAAAGAATTAACTAACATGGTTGCACTAGATAGTTTTCTGACGAAAGGAATCAATGGCTTTTACTTGATTTTGTCAGTAGCATTTCTTCTGGTGCTAAGGTAACGTGTGTTTTGGTCATTTATTCAAAATATTGTTTATGTGGATTACTTCCTTTTGTCAGGAAGGAGCAGAGATGGCCATGGTCAGGGGACATCTTGTTTTAGTATAGCCTAGATCAATTTTAATGTTCTTTTTTTGAAGTCACATTTATACCTTAAGCCTGGTTTCCATATAATGGCCCCAATCGTCCGGATAGAACTCAGTCCTATCCAAGCGTCCCGGTCGTCCGAATCGTTTGCAACAGTACCAGTAGTGTTTTCATATGTTTTGGGACGATTGGCGCGGTCGGGACGATTGGCGCGATCGGGACGATTGGCGCGATCGGGACGATTGGCGCGATCGGGACGATTGGCGCGATCGGGACGATTGGCGCGATCGGG
>JAVCKS010027000.1:0-12901 GCA_032273685.1 Pteraster tesselatus | reverse complement strand
AGCATTCCAATAACTTTCTCAGCTCCCTGGGGAGTATACTTGTCATAATGGCAGCAGATTTACCGCGCCTACTGACTGATTCAAACACATAAATCACCTCTACCTCTCAGGATACCCATTTATACACCTGGGTGGGTGAACTACTACTTTATTATACTTGAAAGACCGGTATCTAAGTTTTGAGAAACAGGCATTATCCTTGGCGTTGGGACTCTCCTAAGAACTTACGGAGTCTCACTCTTCTCATGTGTATTTCCAGGCACCATTCAACTTCAGGGATAGGGCTCTATCGAAAAGCAAAGAAATTTTTGAGGTGCACTAAGTGTGGGAAAATGGTGAGTTCTGCTTGGATGAACAACCACCTAAAATATCACAGAAGAGAGCTCACGAAGGATAGGGATATATCCGTTTTAAGACATTATTATACAGTTGAAGTGGACAAGAGACATGGAATATATTGTTCGGCAAAACGATTGAAGGGCCGTTGGTCTCCGATTCACGTAAAAAAAATAACCACCGGGAAAGACGCTGGAAGTTTTTGTGAGTACCAAAAATGTATCGATATCCAGTCCGCGGCAAGAAGAGGTGGGAACGTGGCATACGAATGTGTTCATCTAAGGTCCATTCCTTTTAAGGAGAATGGTCACCGAATAGATCTCAGGAAGAACACACTACAGTTTCTAGTGGACAACAATATTCTGAAGTCTACTAGGGCGGAAGAGATGTTGTCACTAAAGAAAACTGCCGAAGCAGAGAAAAGGCCATTCTTAGTGTTTTTACCAAACCGCGAAGGCTGCTCGCAAAGGTATATCCAATTGTCTGTTTATAGCAAAGACATGAAGTACTGGTCGAGATTAGACAGGACAATCATCACGATCGACCGCAACGAAAAGAAATGTTATTGCAGATGTTCTAGGGGCAGGTACTGCGTTCACAAAGGAGTAGCAAAGTGGTTCATGAAGCAAGAAATGCCAGGCCTTCTGTTTCATGAACGCAGTGCCATAGAAGACTTCAACGAAAGGGAAATGGCCGACAATAGCACTGAGGAGGAAGACGAAACCACGGAAATGAACTCGACTCCCCCTCAGGCAGTCACAGAGATGGTGCGGTATATAAGAACAAGAAAGCGGTACCCGGTGGACTTCCATGAATGTGACCTCAACCCATGCCAGTTCACACAAAGCATGGATATCCTTCCTCGGGAAAATCGTTGCACATGCAAAAGCCACCTCAGTGTGCCCCAGCTGGTTTCTAGAGAAGGAACGATTATTTTCATGACAAGAAAAATAAAGGGTGGGTATTTGCCATTTCTGCAGCTCTAGGTTTAACATACCCCCCCCCCCGCCCCCAACCTCACGCAGGGTCTCTGCCAGAGGATACTTTTGGTACAGAATAGGTACCCTTAAGAAATATGAAGGTACTATGTATTCTCAACAAATAGAGGAAACATTTTTCCTTCAACTGTATGTAGTAGACATTCTTGGGATCAACCATACCAGAGGAATAAACATAGGCTGTCTATAATATTCTAACAATATATCTTTTTTAGATGTACGTGTGCACAGAAAGGTTTGCTTGAAATGCGGAATGGAATTCCGATACCAGGAATGGACTGATGGAATCCATAATTTCAATGACCGCCTTTTCCTGGGGATGGATGTTTGCAAGTGGATCAGAGCAGGTGTAAAGGTAAAGCATTTAGGCATAGCGGCCTCAAAAGATTTTCCAATTTCCAACCTCAACGTCATATTAAATTTGTAAGCCTAGGTACTGGACTACTCCTCGGAGAATTCGTCGCTCGTGGACTGCCACGTGACACTTTTAGAATTGTGCTACTTGTAGCCGACTACAGCTACAAGCTACAAATTATGATCTGCGGTACTGCTACTAGATTAAATACAATTATCAGGCAAATCAACAATCTAAAATGTGTCATTTGTGCAGACACACGATAAACCGATAAGTTCTCTAAACGTGTGTTAACTGAAATCGATAAGGCACATACTTGTACATAATCAAATTACATGGAGGTATACTTGTGCATACAATGATGTGGAACGTTTCGGAAAAAAGGCTTCTAGATTAAACAATCAAATATCATCATTTAGTAAAGACAACAATCTCTAACATATTAACAGTTATCTTAAAGAACATTTTTACATACTACGCTAGGGTATGATAAAATTGTCGATGTTTGAAGACTATTTTTATGCTAGCAGTAGTTGTGTGTACATAATGTACATAGGTGAAATTTCTGACGGTGTCCCCTTTTACGTCGGAAAATATATCTTTTATTGTTTTAATATTAATATTGTCTGTCCTAATAATATTGTAATATTAAATGGTACGGTTGACTATTTATACTGATTCAAACATGACTGCAGATACCCTATAAGCAATCAAGAGGTGGTACATGCGGCGTTTACACAGTGCCGATTATGGCTTCCGTTTGAGATCAGACAGCGCTACACGAGAAGTTAAAAAGTCGGATTACTATCCTCAATGATCTGGAATGTTCTATCATTGTCTGAACGCAGTCGTATACGTTCGTAACAGAGTCCTACGGATCGGGAATGGTCCGGAGAGGTCGGCCAAGCACCTGGTTCAAGTAAAACAAAAAATAGCACAATATCCGCAACACTACTAATTAGTAACTTTAACGTGTAACGTTACAATAAATTGTTCATGTTATATTTAGAACCATGTTGCAGTAAGCCGGACTGTGTCAATGTTAAGCGAATTGTTAGGAGAAGAACTACCTAGCCATGATGTGCAAATGGCATATCTTTCATTTGAAAGTTTGACGGATCACTCCTACAGCTACTCGTGCGTTCTTTGTGGATTTCATCCAGTGACTATGGTTTTCGACGGCCTTCGGAAGACTTGCTTCCGGCATTCAGGTAATTGAATTATTAAAACAAAAATTGTAATATGGTACAGTTTGATTTTTACTGAGTTAGCCAGGCGGGATTTGATGCTCTGTAATTGTTGACTCATGGGCGTTTTTGTTTAATTTATCTTGCAATCGAAGTTCTAATGGTGACCCTAAAGGGACATCGGAATTTTACCCTTAATTTGTACACTTACCCTCGCCAATCGTAGTGCTTGGCTATGTGGACAGATTGTTTTCCTTGCTCATATGTATGTTGTCTCTATTTGTTGTTCACAATTCTGAACTATGCGTGCGTGACACTCACGTTCAGTCCGAGGCCGTGGCTCCCTGCTCATTTCTTCTCACTTTGCTTTCTCTTTTCTGCTCGTTCTTTCTGTTCTCTGCTCTCTGCACCTTTTAATCTGTGGATTTAAGTTTACAAGTCATGGTTGATGAACACACTTTTATCCCCTAGTCTAGACCACTTCAATATTTTATTTTCCTCTTTTTCAAATTTCAGTTTCCGATTTAGCCGATGAAAATGACCAAGATGTCCACTCAGATGTAGTTAATGTGGTTGACTTTTGGAAGGACATAGAAGACAATATCATCAGTCAGGCCATTACAAAGGGAGGGTATATGGAATGTACCAAAAATGCAAAAAGATCTTTTTACCAATGTAACCCGTAAACAGCTATGTATCAAAAGGTTAGGCTGGCGGTTACAATTATTGTCTGTTTATAAGACTTTTGTAAAACTACTCACTGAACTGTTTCAGGCGAATACAAAGTACCTGCAATTAAGCCGAGGTACAATAGGTGGGCACCCTGGATAGGCGAGAACAGTAGGCAAAGGGAAGAGGTCTATAATACGGAGTACAAAAAATGTAGTAGACCTGATACAACCGAGGCATGTGAAGATCCTGATGGGGAAGAACCACTGGATGCCCTTCCAGAAGAGGTTCTTCTGAACTTACTGATTGATGAGAAGGTAGGTTACAGGTAAAACATTTGGTAACGTAATCATATCTCAAATAAAATACTTTTGTAAAAGTAACATCGATTTATATTTTAAGGTAACTAAGGTCAGGCAGCTATGCCAAACAATGGGAGTCAGTACGAAGGGGTCAAAGGAAGACATGATCGTCCGTATGAGAGCGAAGTCAATAACTCACGACAAGTTCGATGTTGCATACGAACAAGTTTTCGGGATTACAGGTAGGCTACGTTAGTGAATCTTAAGAGACAATTAACTTGTTACCTTCGTTGAGGGTGAAACGTATTAGTAGACACGTGCAGCCTAATCTGAAATACTGGGCTGGAATTTATTTAATTAATGTTGGAAGGGAAACAACCCAAACATGTAAACGGCAAGGTTGTGCTAATAATCACTTGGCCTTGGTATATGAATGCACTTTTTATTTCAGGTGGCTTAGCAATAGGAGTTTGCCACCATGGAGTCGTGTACGCTATGAAAAGTCTGCTTCGATCAGATAGTGCCAGAGATTACGTAGACATCTTGCGCTCCCTTAAGCATCGACCAAACATCACGATTGTGGACGTGGCACACCTTGTGGCATCTCATGGAAACAAATGGGTAGCAAGGGATTTCTTTAGTCCAAATGAAGGTCGCCTCAAGGATCCAACTGACGAAAACATCCGAAGAGCAAAGGATTATAGCCTAAGAGTAACTCTGCCGTTTACTCTCGAGAGCACCACGCCCATAACAGACGATGAGGTCCTACCAGCTGAATGCCACCCAGTAACAAAGTCCAGTGACCACTACGCTTGCTTTGACTGGTTTCATCAAGGGAACTGTAAAAAAGAGAAGGAGATCCTCAGAAACATCTCCATTCTGTCTGGGTTTGCTGCGTTGGTAGACAGTCAGGCAGCAGAGCAGCTCTTCAACTCAGTGAAGCGGGACCTTTATTTCCTAAACCAAATGTTGCCAGTCAACCATATGTTCATGGCAAGGCTGCTTTTCCATTTTAATAATCAAAAGATTAATGAGAAGAACATGAAGATTCAGGAAGTGGCCACAGGACAATCCGTTGCCGTTAACTCGCAAGGACAGGTCTACCATATGGACAGAAGTGCGCCCATGGCAGGTATGGATGTAGACGAGGAAGTGGTTGACCATCAGGTGCCAGCTGATGTACCATCTGTACCATTTCGACCATCCGAACCATCTCGACCATCTCGACCATCCGAACCATCCGAACCATCCGAACCATCCGAACCATCCGAACAGTCTCGACCATTTCGACCATCTCGACCATCTCGACCATCTCGACCATCCGAACCATCCGAACCATCTCGACCATCCGAACCATCCGAACCATCCGAACCATCCGAACCATCTCGACCATCCGAACAGTCTCGACCATCTCGACCATCCGAACCATCTGAACCATCTCGACAAACCCAACCAAGGAGGGCTGCAGAAAGTCGATCATCCGAACCATCTCGACCATCCGAACCATCCGAACAGTCCCGACCATGTCAACCATGTCGACCATCTCGACCATCTCGACCATCTCGACCATCCGAACCATCTCGAACATCCGAACCATCCGAACCATCCGAACCATCTCGACCATCCGAACAGTCTCGACCATCTCGACCATCCGAACCATCCGAACCATCTCGACAAACCCAACCAAGGAGGGCTGCAGAAAGTCGATCATCCAAACCATCTCGACCATCCGAACCATCCGAACAGTCTCGACCATCTCGACCATCTCGACCATCCGAACCATCTCGACAAACCCAACCAAGGAGGGCTGCAGAAAGTCGAAAAGATACCATTGAGATAGGTCAACATAAAGTACAGCTCAGAGCACAGGCAGCCGGGATCACTCTCGGTTCCACATACCCTCTTATCATGCAGGAAGTTAGAAAATTTGCGGATGACAAAATTGACCATTTGGAGACCCTGACAGCGGATGAAAAAAAGTCTTTACAGGAGAACATTCGCTACGCGAGCAACACGATTTTTCATCAAGCTCCATTAAACCGCCAGCGTCAGGTACACGGAACGGACATTCCACAGTTTGGTATGACTGCACAGGTACAGGGCTTAACAAACTACTGTGGGCTCTGTGCCGTCAACAATATATTAGGGTTGAACGATGAGGGCATTTTTCCTGTTTCCATAGGCAGCATGGATACCGCAGCGGACTTTATTTGGCTTAAAATGGTGTCTGATAAAAGTTTAGGAATAACTGCTCCCCTGCCCGTTCAACGTGACATAGAAGGTTATTACAACTTTACTGTCATGGAAAGTATGCTGCAACAGTACAGCATGAAGTGTGAGAGGTTACTTCCAGCAGCCTTACATTACCTCCATGATGACGAAGTGGTAGCAAATTGTAAGGAGTCGCACCCATTCATGTGCATCGTAAGGTTGGCGAACTTTGCACACTACGTCAGCATACGACAAATAGGAGACCATTTTTTTAAAATCGATCCCAGTGGAGGAAACAGTGATGTTGTGGTCAAGTTCATGACAACAGAAGAAGTTGGAGAGTTTCTTAAAGGGAATTGTGATGAGTCGGGTGCTGTGTACATCATACACCCAGAGGTAAGACTTAAAAAAAACATGATACTTATGAAATGTGTGAATGTGTGGGAAAATGTCATATTCATTTAATATTGTGTTGACTTCTTCTAAACTCATACATAAAATTGGAATGATTAAAATTTAGTGTTGGTAATCTTCTAAAGCACATTTCAGTTTTCTTCAAAGGTCACGAGTCGATCATTAAGACACAGTTTGTCACGCTGTAACAATCAAATTGACCTGGGTCAAAATATACCATGCGTCGAAGTTATTCATGAAATCCACTCCAGTTGCATTATGCCCATATCTCTATATTCTGTTTGCTAGTAAGTTGACCATTAACTGGCCAAGGGCGCTTCTTTAAGTATTATACCCTTCTTCAAAAAGTGAATCTAATGTAGATCATACTTAATTCGTAAAAGTAAAAGTAAAAGGTTAATTTAAATACTTCTGATCGGTTACATAAAAACTCTTAAACTCTTAATAATAATTTACGGACGTGCCATTTATATTCAGGAATTGGATACCGATCAGACTGCAGTAACACAAGAAGACACCATGGCCTCATCACAGGCACACAACCTGCGGACTAGACTGCCAAACGTAAGAGCGCACGTCTGAAAGTTACGTTATGATTATATGTTTAGACAGTTAGAAAATCCGTTTCACCTACCCTACTGAACCCAGATGGATTTCGTTTTAAGAAGTGACTATTGGATGAGAGTACTGGTCACAAGGAATTATATAATATAGGCTTGGCCATTCGTTATTAGTCCACGATTCGTAATTGTCCCTCGCCGTGGCCATGGTGGCATAGGTATACCGGCAGTTCAGATAGCGGTTCGGCCGTTTGCGCCTTTCTCAATGCTATGAGTATAATGAGCATCCATCTGTGCCATTTAGGACAACCAATTAGGATTTAGCAATACCATTTAATGTTATGCTACACGTTACGTTGTGTGTGTACACCACTTTGATCTTCGCAGAAAAAGAGGGAGTCCTGGACCTATCAAAGTTTAAAACTCAAGAAGAGAAAACGATATTGTGTGTGCCAAAAGTGGAATGATGGCAGGTCTGTTCATACCATTGACTTTATTGCAAGATACATGTATCAAAGGCCGTGGCGAAAATCCAGTCGCAGACGTGCAAATGAAATAAGTGCCTACTCACATCTTCGGAAAGTTGAATAATTGCATTAACCATGTATGGCTAAAGGTATAGAGAGGAAGCGATAACGACCGGACGTGATTTTTTAGGTATTAGGTATTCTTTCTCAATTGGACCATTTTATCCATTGAAGATTATGATATGATGATAATGACGACAACAACAATAATAATAATATTGGTTCGTTATCGATTTTATCATTATTATCATTAGCTTGTCTTTATAAAATTGGAGCAATAATTACACAGGCCATCCCCCTGGCAACAAAAGTGGGGGGATGTATCCCCCCCGGGATCTACGCCCCTGGCAGTAACTGCGCCAGAGATATGGATTACATATACCATGCAAACAAAATAGGAAGCCATTTTTGGCCCAAAGGTGACACAGTCTAGGCCCTAGTTGTCTTTCTCTTGTACTCATCTTGGATTAATTGCTAAATGTGAAACATGTCAATACTGTGCATGTTTTTATGTGTCTGTATTCAATTCACACTTTTCAGCTTGTACTGGCAATGCGATGGATGTGACCAGTATTTTCATCCTGGATGTTTGGGAATGGACATACAGGATGAACCAGATAATTTCTTCTGCCCGATGTGCAAGGTGATCTTGAAACAAATGCACAGACCAACCTCGAATAAGTTTCACTTGTGATACAAGTTACCCGTATTCAAGTTATTTTGTCATGATTTTATAACTCAAGAGTATACGCCATGTGTATGTGATGTTCAATATTGGCAATTTCATGACTGTACCTTTTGGTTTGTAACAGGTTTGCACCTCTTAGCTTTAAATAATAGTTTGCCTTATTTAATTTGTATAGCCACCGGTACCAAGTGAGGTGCCTGCTACTGTTAGGACCATGAGAAAGGGGAGGAAAATTCGAGTACCCCAAAAGGCAAGTTAGGCATATACATTTGCTATTAAAATGTATGTTTCGGTAAAGAAATTACTATTTGCCCCAATAAGGTGCTCTAGTCCCAGATAACTCGTGTGCAGCGGCCTCTCACCACTCACACAGCCACAGAAGCTCTGACTAGTAGATTATTGTTTAACCTCTGTGTCTCTTCGATTGTTCACTGATGTTGTACTTCCATTTCGTACGGAAGAAGGCATCTTAATCCGCCCCACTTTACGAAAGGTTCTAATGGTTTTAGGTTTTGTTTTTTGGTGCTCCGAGTATATAGTGATGGGCAAGTTGCAGACTGACCACATCTAAAGGTTTGACGTTTTTATCTCTTTTGGATTCACAGGAAGATAAAGTGACGGAATCTGCTCAACATGTAGTGGTCAACTACCCCGGCCCTCTTTTCCAGACAGTGGCAGCAAAGGTAGGAAGGGAGATATCTGCGTCACCATTTCGAAAATATCAGACGAATTTCAGGTCAAATGTCCTCAGATATTTTCAAATAACCAAACGTTTTGGTAAAGGGGCAGTGTACGCGTCGATAAAAAGGTAATTTATCATGTATTATGCCAATTTAAGCCCTAGATGGGGTCACTGTTTATAGTCACTGTGTTCCTACTGTTTGTCTGGCATCATAGCATCATTTCTTGCTGTCGCGGTGACATTGCAATACATGTTTGGTATTTTATGGCTAAACAAGTACATTTTGTTGTCACATTAAGGTTTTGTCAATGAATAGAATGCCCCTTTAAGATATCTCACGAAATAAGCAGAACAAAA
This sequence comes from Pteraster tesselatus, assembly GCA_032273685.1. Taxonomy (NCBI): domain Eukaryota; kingdom Metazoa; phylum Echinodermata; class Asteroidea; order Velatida; family Pterasteridae; genus Pteraster; species Pteraster tesselatus. Next base: position 3,615 of record JAVCKS010027000.1, on the reverse strand, counting down.
GTTATGCATCAAGGTGGGCCGAGGTCACGGGGAAAATGAACAAATTCATGTATGTTTACTAATCTGTGGAATATATATGTTTCTGATCTATTCTTGCATTTTAGACAGTAACATGCCAAACGTTAGTTCGTCTTTTTTGCGACCTAAAGAATGATAGTGACACAACAGGAAATGTCTCTAAGGACGGGGTAAATCTGAAAGATCTGGTAGGTATCAACTATGATCTAATGTTTGTGTAATAGACTGTGCTAAGGATTGGGGCAGGATAAAATACACGCAACCACTATACTCTACACATCTGTAGTGACATTTTGAAAACAGATAACAGATTTTTTACAACTGCTATGTTTAAGTCGCTTGTGAAAAGAAAACCTTTATTTATGAAGAATCTGTTTTTGCAGTTTTTGGAAAACATAAAAGAGATCATCAGGAGGAAAAGCGAGTGGTCGCCAGGAGCAACTAGGTAAGTCATGTGCTCCCTCCCACCAATTACTTTGACCAGACCCCGTGCTCAATATTTCACCTTTGATGTTTATGCATAAAATTCATACCCTAAATGAACCATGGATATTAAAAGGTACCATGTGCAGTGTGTGTGTAATAGAACAGCTCATCTGGTACATTCAGCAATGCCAATGAAGTGTGAGGAAACATTACATCAGTCAATTGAACCATTGACAAGGTACTAAAAGCATGTTGTCACTGGATCTGCTGTCAATTGCACCCCCACTGCTACAGGTTCATTCTATTTTTTACCAAAGGCAATGGTTGACATTTATGCCATAATTATTTATGTTCAAAATATTATTTAGTCAGTGCTGTATATTGCCGCATCAATTTTCTTGCATCTTTTAGTTTGACAACGGAGGTATTCCAATCTTACAAAAAAATAGACAGCTACGAATACTGGGTATTACAATTTTGTCCTCAAGGGAACCCAATAACTGGAGGCATGAGAAGTTCTTGTCGGAGCCTAGTGATAATGGGCTTAATGGCCAAAGAGAGAGAAGTAGAACGAACATGAGTACAGTGGTGAGCCTGTTTCAAACAAAGGTAAGCAAAATCGAAAGAAAACAAAATCGCGTAAATGAAACTTGAGTGTATAATAAAACGTTATATAGAATGAAGCTGATGGTCCACGTGGATTACCGGTATAGGAAAAGTGGTATGTATTGATACCAGCGCCAGTAATAGACATGTGTGCCCACTTACGTACTTATAATTCCAGGAACTGAGAGAAGTCAAGATGCTCTGTATGGAAGAATTCGTTGAGATAAAATACTTCAAAGTGAAAAAAATAAGGGTGGGATGGAAGTAAGTATCCACATGCAATACATTAGAAAGTGCATTATTTTGAATCTCTAAGTTGTCAGTTGGTTTGCAGAACGTACTGTACTACTGTGTAATGAGATACAACCAGATGAACGAACCTGCGAGCTCCGAGTGGTGCTTATAATCGACACGGTTGCGTCTTAATTAATGACCTAATTATAGTAAAAAATAAAACAATTGCTTGTGTACAGCAAATAATGAAATATATATTTGACAGTGTCCAAAACTGATTTTAATTTTCAGAAACGCTGGTTATTACTGGCATATAAAAGGGGTCAGTAACGAACAACTGAAGAAAAAAATAGATGACGAGTAAGTATGGGGTTTATTTAAGATATTCCGTGGGAAAATAATAGGCCTACAGTTTTATACATTGTCAGGATCATTTCTTCGCGTATATATATTTATTTGAGCTAACATTTTAACAATTTTACCTACAAGCAAAACTCTTTAATTAGGCGATCCCCTTGCTTGCACCAGCTTTTCTACTATGTGCACTGTTTTCCGGTTTCTTTCAGCGATGAAGCCAAAGTCTGCAATCACGGAATGCAGTACCTGGAGTTTGTCATCGTACAATATGCTTTGGTGATCATACTTGCAGAATTGAGGGGTTGCAGCTACATTAAAGCGGATCGCCTCATCTACGGGTGGGATAAAACGTCACGGCACCGTAAAAAACTACACAGAGAATAAGTCCGGGTACACTGTAAATCGGCATTTCCATATGCATAATACATGATAGGGCTATCTGTATGTCGATCCATTATGTTTAGTACACATGCTAGGGCTATCTGTATGTCGATCCATTATGTTTAGTACACATGATAGGGCTATCTGTATGTCGATCCATTATGTTTAGTACACATGATAGGGCTATCTGTATGTCGATCCAATATGTTTAGTATTTATGTATTGATCAATTTACCAAGAATGGTTAATTATTGGTCATAGATCTACTTAACTCTAGCGAAGAAGAGTAATTCATGAAATTCATAATAAGACAATACATATAGAAGTTCTGTAATTGTTAAACGGACAAACGGATACCGGTACATTGAAATTGAACAGATGATGTTGTAGCTGTTAAATATAATGCTTGTTTGTTATATCAGAAGTTTGTTTGTCCACGTTTGCTTCTCGTTATGTAACGACACTTGTTAAAATCAAACGTCAGAGTCGTTGACTAATAGAAGCAAATAAAATGTATTCTCACGAAAATTTCGGACACAGCTAGGTGTGTCCGAAACGTAGGTAATGACTGTGGGTGAACGTTGTTTGTTTGGAAATATAGACGGGACGTCGATAGTTTGTCACTTGACCCTTTAATTAATAATTAAAGACTCAAATATCAAGCCCCTGTGCAGAGTATATTAGCCATATTGACTTCAGTATTTCGTTTAGGACTAGGATTTTCGTTTTTCATAAGCAAAGGACATCGAAGCAATATCAGTGGTTCACGATGTTGCAAAGGCGGAACAGTGAGCTATCACAATTTTTGTATAGAGGGATCATTTTGTCGGTAACCTATAATCTTTCCGTACATGTTGCAAGTGAAAGGTTTATAATAATGTAAGGGGCTCCCGGCCAAAATTTCATTCTTACATTGTTATGAGTTTGGCGGACAAGCCATCCCATTCAGAACCTTTTAAGAACCTTTTCAAAATAATGGTGATTCACTAACTTTTTCAAATCAAAAGGACCTAATATCACAATGATGATATAAGTAGTCTGATGCAGTGATACTTGCTGTAGGTTAGGTCCTATGTTGGTGGCGAATTCATTACATCCGTTGTTTATAATGTTCTAATTTGATTTCAAATTGGATGCGTGGTTCATACTCGATTTGTTTATTAGGCAATTAAATAACCATGTTTTTATGGTGTATTCTTAAATATTTCGCTTAATATGTTATCTTAGCCTGTGCTGAAGGACTGCATATAAAAATCAGCTGTTCTAGAATGATTTCAATGTTTGCGGCTTCCACTTGGTATGGACTTTAGTAATTTCTAGAGACAGTCCCGCTTTTAGCCATGGATTTGATAAGGCCAATGGAAGTACAAGGCGATTTTGTTGTTTGTTCAATAATTTGATGTAATTAAAGTTGGTGTTGGGCTTTGATTATGATTTCACGGACATGTGTTATATATCGATACCAGCGGCGGCACCAGACCTGTTAATCTTGGGGGACCAGTCCAGACGGACCAGGCCAGGCGTTGCCCTATATTGCTCGGACCAGTCCAGACGTTGCCCTACTGTCCATGCGTTCCCCTATTGCTCGTACCA
>JAVCKS010026989.1:0-12901 GCA_032273685.1 Pteraster tesselatus | reverse complement strand
GTCCATGGCGTCCCTACCGCGTCCTGGGTCGCCGTAGGAACGCAGTAAGGACGCCAGTCCGGTGTGACGGGGGTATTTGTACCTTCGCTTCTCCGAGGGTTAAGTGGTAAAAATGGATTACAGCCATTTAGATGGAATAAAACTGCGAACCCAATCTGGATGGAACACTTTGGGGAAATTAAACGACCCAATAAAGAGTAATATGTCTGAAACGTTGTGTGTTTATTCAATGTGTTTTAGCATATGTGGGATGGGGCAGAGACTTAGGTAATGACTAAAAAACATGGAACAAAAACTAAAAACAACACAAACATGCATGCTAGGGTTTAAAGGAGAGATAGAAAAACCGACAAATAGATTCGAAACCAAACTAAAGTACAACATGTTATACAGCAAGTTAAACGCAAACAAATGATATGGACAGGGCACCTCGCCAGAATTAATGATAACAGACGGACGGAAAACAAATAATCGAATGGCAGCCACGAATAGATAGATCATCGTTCTCAAGGAAGACACAACACTAAATAGAGAGATGAGATTGTTAAATTCACTGGCGTGGCTTGGATGAGAAGAGCTCGGGAAAGGAGTACTCGGTTTCAAACCGGGGAGGCCTTTGCCCTGCAGTGGGCTAACAATGGCTGAAATGATGATGAAATGATGATGAAATAAGAGAATGGTTTCGCATACCTACGTGAGTACGGTTACAGATAATGATAACCGTATGACAGACGATACGCGTTCTGTGGTTTTATTGTGCACAGTGGATACACGTCACAAACGGCACACATTAATTAATGACGTTTTCGCACGGCACTTGTGACGGTGCGAAACCTCTCTGATATAATCAAACCCTGACACATTATAGAGAGCGCAAAACATCAAATTTGATTCTAAACAATAATGTTGACGGTTAGTTTTACATTTTGTTTACAAAGTTGATTGATTAATGATTTAGACCTACTGATGAAACTTACTGGTACGGTAACGACCAGTCAGTGTAACTCATTGGACTGCCGTCTGACCAGCGGAATTTACCATATTTGTCGCGATCTGTTAGACCTGTAATATAACCACAGTTATAACTATTATAATACCGCTTATCCCCTACACTTAAAGTCCTTAGGTTCAAATCGCTGCTCCTATATCGAATACAGCAGCCGTGTTGTATCTTAACTCCCCGAAGGTTGCGCGTCCTGCCTGCTGTGTTTACATTGTCATGACTGATGAACAACATGCAGACTGCAAATTAGGGCAGGCGCATTAGACATTACAATATTTATCGAGTCTCATTGGGATTTGTTGGGTTTGTTTGTGGAATTGTGTCCGCAGGATTCAGAAATAATCTTGTATTCAGAACCGAGACGACGAATACAACTGCCTGAACCATCATCCATGTTTTCAGCGGTTCCCCCAGGTGCTTATAGCGGCAGTACCGTACGGCAACGTTGGATGGCTACGTAGCGAATTGGCGGCTGTCATCATTTCGCAGTGGAAACGAATGCGGGGTGGGGCGGTCATTATGTTCGCCAGAAAAGGTTTATTTTACCAATGTCTACTACTTAAGCCCAACTGTTTAGCATGTATCTCACCAAGAAGGCACATTGCCACATTACCTATATACGTCTTCGCTTCGGAGGATAGCCATTGATATATCAGCATATAGTGCACGTAGTTTGCTTCGTGTATGTCCTTGATGCTGACCAGGTGTGAGTTGTTTGTACGGCAGGCCATGTCTGCATCCGTCCACCGGAACTGAAATGGGAGACGATATTTAGGATTGACTCTCGTAACAAGCACGGCCAATGTCAAAAAAAGAAGTTAAATCAGCAAGCATAGTGGTTAGATCTAAAGGTAGGCCTATGGATTTCGAGCGCAGTTGTGTTCTTGGCAGTGTCGGCGCCAGAACAATTACCGGTATCCATGGGGGCACGCGGCTTATTGCGGTGCACCAAATTACTGGCAAGTGGCAACGTAGTCGTGCATGGTTAAAGTTAGGGGGTACAAGGTGAGAGGCACAGTGAACGAAGTTGGGGCATTGCCCCCTGGTGCTCGGACTTTGGGCAAGAACGTTACCCACACACAGTCCACATGTGCGAATAAGGGAATCACGGATTAGCCCCTGTCCACTTTATTAATACTCTTGGATAGCGAATTTGTACAACATAATACCCGGGGTTAGGTGCTGGTCTGGTAGGGTTCAGAACATGAGTATACTCGTGGGTGCGCTTCAGAGCTATAACCACAGGCACATTTTTTTTTATTGGGGTGAGATTTGCGGTGACGTAATCGAATGTCGTTTAAGTAGCCTGGGAAATAATGTATGCCGGAAGACCACATCAAATTTAACAAGCAATTGTCCGGGAAACGCTTACAGATGTACTGTCCAACTTAAGACCTCAAATTCACCTTGCAAAATATTTGTTTATGCTGAATGAATAATTTGGTAGGTTTGTTAAAACGATACACGTCACGAAATACACTGACATCCATGGCTGGTTGTTGAATGCGTTCTATTCTATTCAATGAATTACTGGCTGACAGCAATCTTTCATTTTCGAAACATTACGCATGCATTTGTTCGCGTCGTTATATATTTTAAATGAAAGAAGGGCGAACCTACCAAATCTCGTATGCATAGTTTCCGACCCTTCGACATAGGACTGTGAGTAGAACCACCTATACTTATAGGAGGAATTTTGTCTGCGGGAATTTTTACATGACTACTACTGTGAGAACGGTCTGTGTTTCGTACAACTGTACAATTTGACCGTGATCACCACCAGTGGGTATGTATTACCAAAGGACTGAGGGAGGAAAACCTCAGGAAATGGGAAACCCAGTCGGGTAAGGACCGAAAATCCAATCATATGTCAGCCATTAACACTACTGCATGACATGTTACCCAAATGGTTAACATTCAACATGAGTGTTTAGTACATTTCATGAATTATGCAACGAGGCATTGGGATTATCAGTAGCTTCACAATATGAACCCTGTTTGCAAGATATTAATATGGTACCTCTTCCAGGTACTGCATTAACGATACATGGACAATACAAACCATTACTGGATTGGCAAAAAATCCGTAGCAGTGCTGTTTGAAGTAGTACCACCCCTCCTGACATGACTCACTTGTCACGATGACCTCGACCGTCGGTTCGAACCTCAAACTCTCGTACCTTAACAAGAATCCCCTCCCAGAAAACATTTCACCGGTGGAGTATTCCACGTGTAGATAGTTCAACGAGGTCTGAATCGGCGATAATTGACTGTTCTTGTTGGCATTGCACAGCACCATGTCGATGAGTTCGTCCATGAGTGTTAGTCCGTTGGTGAGGCGCAGCGTGTCACCGGCGATACACAAGCCGGATCGGCCAGGCACGTCCAAATCTAGGAGGCGGACCTCGATAAAGGTTCCTGGCGGGGTTGTGACCAACCAGACGCAGCTCTTTGCGGTACCGACGACGTTAGGGTACATCGGAGAGGCGATATACGCTCCTCTTGGGTTTCCGCAAGTGAGTGGACCTTTGTTGCACCCGCGGGGTCGAATCCCACACCCGGGTAAATCTGTGTTTGTGATACGGTACACAGACCAAAGTAATGACTCCGCAAGTTCAACATTATCGGAAGGCAACACCAGTCAACTACAATACAGCTAGTATGTCAATTTAATAACCTATACTTTAACCTATACTTTAACCTATACTTTATTGTTTAAACAAGATATTGCGGAAACGCATCACTCTGACAACATAAAATATTGATGTCCAATGGACTGCAAACACGGTAAGATAAAGAGAAACGGTCAGAAACCATTCAATCATCAAAAAGGTTTTTCGGGGCAGGGGGGGGGGGTATCGGATTGATCTTACTTAGATAGGTTCTCAAATACTGTAAAATCCGTATAACACGAATTCAGTTTGGGCCTTTTGTTTAACGTCATGCCTTACCCACGGTTTCATATAATATGCGAAAACCTTCATCCGGTGTACTGGCTACAGAGCCAGGAATAGCATTGAAGCGAACAGTAACCTCGTTCGTGACAGAAACAATCATGGGCGGAGACAAGTTTCCATTGAACTGCATCGTTCTCAACGTGACGTTTTCGAAGATAATATCAAGACTAAACACAAATATTATATAAAAAAGTGTACGTATGTTGGTAGTTGCGGTACCGTGTGCTTAAATAAAACAAAGATGCGGCCTTATTACTGTGCTCCGAGGGCTCAGATGGCTAATACAATTTTCGTTACAAACCGCAGAAGGTCGGGCATGCAGTTGTTGTGCTTTATTTGTTTATTTTATTTATCTATTCACCTCATCCGGCAGCGTAAAGACCGCCAATTACAGGAATGGGATAATTTCAAGACTATTATTACTATTTATACATCCAATAGACTGCCAGAAATACCGGGGCATGTCCCTTCTCTTTCACAATTAGTATTCTGGGTTCCGTCTTTAACGTGCATGTTACACGTGACCTACGGCTTCACATATCATCCGAAAATGGAGGTTAAGTGCCTTGCACTTGGGCAAACCCAGTACACCCAGACTCTGCAGTCCAGTGCACTAGACACTCCACTTTAATACCCGATAATGAAAGTCTTTAGGTCAAGTACTATCTCCACTATTACCTGTAACCATCCGGAAGCAGAAACGTGGGGAATGTCAGATTAACAAAGCTACCATTCTCGACAGCAATGAGCCACAGGCATTCCTGAACAACGTCAGTCAGCCCGAATAACTCGACTGTCCCCATCGAGGAGGTTTGTCGCTTAGGTGAATACCCACATGAAGTATTCTGGTAGTCGGCACTATCTGGAACAAACAAATGTCACGAATTGACGCAAAACAGTAATAAAACCAAATGCTATCAGCTCGACTCAAAAAGACTCTACAAAGACCATACAAAATTAAGAATTGTAGTTAGGCCTGTATTCGGTTAGAAAGTCCGTATTATATTTTGATATGTTGGAACTCTGAAGCATGTATAGCCAATACACACATTTTCCATAAATATTTGATCAGATTTTCTTTTAGGAGAAATAGCTACTTAAATACGTTTATTGAGTGACTGAAACATAAAACTGTACACCAATAAACTAGACTTTTTTATCTTTATTACCGTTAATCAAAATCATCAAACTGCAAATATCAACGAAGTTGAATGATAAATACAAACAAAATAACAGTTTACAAATTGCTCCTGAAACAGCCTGCTACGCATAACAACATAGCGCGACTTATTTGCGACTGATTTCTTTGTAGATTGAGTCACACATAACTTGGACTATAGCTCAAGAAAAGAGAATCATAGTGTTTTAAATATTTTTTTACTTTGATCTTTGCAAAAGCTTTGCAAACATTACGCTCTACTCACCCACAGGAAAGCTCCTAAGATAAAGATCAGTAGTTGAATCATATTGAATCTCGAGGGAGCTAAACTCGCTGGCATAGCAAGCTAACTCCATCGTATCGACAGTCACCGAGCGGCAAACGAAATCTGCGTGCGTCAAGCACGCTTGGAGGCAACGTTCAACGGTAAAGTTGCCCGCAATGTCCAAGGATGTAGAGTCGCCCGGTGCATCGGTGGTCCTAAGAGCACGCTCAGGAAGTTGATCAAAATGGCTGGTTGCATTACTGGTACCTGGGGTATTGGTAAATGTAGGCAGATATCGAACTAAATAACACAACCCCCTAAAATAATGTATTTCGATTCTCTTTTGTCGTCGTTATCATCCTCAGCCTTCTGACAACGACGACCGCGACAACTGGTCGAAACGACAAACAATTGTATAGGCCCACGTCTAATGCGAACCGAAATATATGGTGTACCTGGATTTCTAAATAATAAATCCTTTATTAGAGACCATTGCAGCATGCAGAAGACCGAGTCTCAAACTCCCGTCTTACCAATAATGTTTCAGTAGGATATTGTTACATAAACGTTTAACAAACCATTTAAACAATTAAGTTAGAGTTTAGACAATAATTACGTAAGGTACATGAATAATTGAAAGAACAAAAAAATATGGAAAATCATGCAGCAAATGGCGGGGGGCACTGCGTTTTACATTAAAAGCAATGGGTGTTCACGTCAGTTATCAACTCTTCAAACAACGCATAAATATACGGTACTGGTACCTATAAGTACGACATATCTGGTGACGTTTTGGTAGGACAGTGGGCTTTGTTAAGCCATACTAGAATATCGTCATAACAACTGGTACCAACAATTGAAACGAAACGTCTTAATTTCAACGTGATCAAGGTGAGATACTCACATGCGGCTATTTGACAGAATGCTCGTTGCGTTGTACCGTTAATCGAAACGTAGCACCACGGACGTACCGACTGATCTGGATTGCGGCATATGTTGTCGCGGAGATCTGACAAATAGATTGGGAGCGTAATATCTTCTCACATTAGAGATAATGCTCCACAACGTAATTGGCGCCCTTTGATTACAAAATTAACATGTCTATTGTTATCGTCTCAACATGTTCTTGTTAAGTTTCATTTGTACAAGTATATCTAAAGACTGGCCCTAAATTAAATTTGCATTGTAAACGAAATCAACAATCAGATGTTTACGCCAAACAGCTCTGGGCGCTACAGTGTAAGGTTCAACTTTATAATTATTCGTATATCGATATTAACCCCCCCCCCCCCGTTTAGTTCGGAGGTTAATGTGCACTACTGGAGAACCACATGTAATAGTCTCCACCATGCTCCCAATACACTACGCTTTGGAAATGATCAATATTTTCTTTTACTGACTAAATTCAAACTGACGTTGCTAATTATTTTCTGCAAAGTTCTGGTTACCTGACGGGATCCTTCCACTCAAATTTACGCAACCAGTTTATGTGGTTCACCACAGTAACAAGGCAAACACCATAGCTATATTTTGCTGAATTGCTTGTTCAATGTTGTACATCATCGGGTTAAAAGGTCATTAGACCGGGAAAGGTGTGTGTGCAGCGTGAACAGGTGTGTCTCCAACGAACAAAACGAAACCGAGTGGTCCCCACCCTCCCCCATTCTCCTCCTCCCTCATTCTACCCCTCCATCCCCTATTCCCACCCGGTCCCACTCTTCCCACCCTTCCCCCCCCCCTCTTCCCCAGTGACTCTTTCCGACTCTTTCCAGCTCTTGCCCTCTCTTGCCCACTCTTGCCCTCTCTTGCCCACTCTTGCCCACCCTTCCCTAACCCTTCCCACTCTTCCCCTACCTTCCCCACCCTTCAAGAATCTTCCCAACCCTTCCCCACCTTTCTAAAGATCCCAAACGATTTTAGGTTGATAGCGGTAACGTGGCTTTCTTTCCTAAAAAAGCCCTTAGACATCGGATTACAGTATAGCGCTTTTCAATGTTTATAAAACAATTATGTTTTTTGGCTAACCAGTTGCACACGTGATCAAATTATGACGTCAAAGAATCCAGAGTATAGAATGCTATTATGCATTAGATATAGAGTTCATACATGTAATGTTTAAAACCCGAACCGTCCACAACGTACTATGCCACTTAACTGCCGGCAAAATTGTGCCGACGGTTTGTTGCATCTGTTAACAATAAAGCGTCACACGTCAATTGAATTTGTTCGTACAAAATCGTACCTGCATTTGGGAACACGCTATTGTTAACTCCTCGATCCTGAACGCTATCCCATTGGAGGCACTGGAATCCAGACTCGCTGTATTCACCGCCATCTCTATAATCAGAGCCGTCGCCATGGTAACAGGACGTGTGAACTTCAAAACAAAAGTACGTGCACATCCGGGCTTGAACATGTAACTCGTTGTACGGTACGAATGTTCGTTTTAGATTTGTTCGTACTATTTAGGCCTTAAACCATAATATTTTAAATTGTGAAGGAAACAAATTACGGAGAAATTGATTGAGGATGAAACTGACAACCACCGCAGATAACAAATGAGTGGTGTTAAATTCGCTGCGTGTGCACTTTGGAGTAATGGTTTCAGCATGATAATCCATAGGCTAAATATACTCGCGCCTAATGTATACAAACACTGCCACGGGAGATATCGGGTGATTTTAGCGTGTTTGTTCAGGTCATAATAATTTATACCGGTACATTTATTTCCCAGCCTTGATAGTCCCAGTCTTGGCCATCCGGAAAGTAATATTGGTACTCTAGTATGACTTTCATCCTGTCACACATTTATGAACTTTGTCTAAAGTTTTGAAAAAAGCTATACATCCCGTATAAATCACTTCCCTAAAGTTAATAAAGGCCGATTTGTTTTTTAGAATGTATATTAATCGTTTTAAACTTTGTATACGTACAAATCTTGCCAACTGTTTTTGAAAAGCAGCAGCCACGAATTTTTCTTAACGATTTTTAGAATACTTTGAAGTCACAGGGCCTTAGGACGGGGGAGGGGGGCAGGCGGTTGTTGCGATTGCACCCCTTAATGTTTAAACGATAATCATTGATGATCAAACCAATAACAGAACTGCGCATGATACAGTCATATAATAATAGAGTTCTGCTAGTACGCGCGACGCCAGACACGTGCGCGGGAATGTGCGGTACGAGGGGTGGGGAGGGTGAAAAGGTGGATGGGTAATTTTGGTCCATTTGGTCGGACATTTTGGTCGATGCGGACATTTTCGTTCGGACCTTTTGATTTTTGAGGACGTTTGCACAAAGGAGAATTCATACCCATGGTGGCCCTGAAGGGACATCACATATCACAAATATCTTCGCAAATGTTTGCGATGTCGCAAATTTTATCAACCGAGTGACCACATTCAGTAGCCTGATCTGTTCAATTATCGGCACACAACGAATCATTGTTTAATTATTCGCGTCTACAGTGGATAGTTTTAGTAAATAGCATTAGCCCAACTCACCGTCACAAGCTGGTACCTGGCAGGCTTCTATCGACGTCAATGCTGTACTATTCACAAGACATCCGGGTCTATCAGAACCAGTGACAAAACGGCAGGCGTTTCCTTCAAGATCTGATGAAGATTTCCCCCATATTGAAACGAACGAAAAACGATTAAACCTTTTGCGTGTACACTTAAAACATGTTTGTAACATATGGTCAGCTACAAAACAATTATATTCTACTACGGGTCGTTGCCATAACACGGCATCTGGCACAGCAACATCTCGCAATGTCAATGTTTTGTTCTTACTGCAACATAACGTATTATGGTATTGGGCCTTCCGAGTCTTCAAATGCTTTACAGGTAAATTATTAACACTCAACCTAAAGATGTACTGTCCGATTTAAAGAAGATTTCACCTAAAAAAAATAATTTGAAATGTGGAGTCGATAATTTTATAGGTTTGCTCTAATATTAGCGTTGATATGGCACGAAACAATCTCCTCACGGATACTTGCAGAGTACTTTCTTATCAAAATGAACTACAATTTTGACAAGAAAATACTCTGTAGATTTCCGTGAATTTGTTTTTTTCGTGCCATTATTTTAAAGCTATTAACATACATATACTAAGTTACGTATACTGAATTAACAATTCAACTTTATTTCGCAAAAGGTGAAATCTAAAAATATAGGACAGTATAATCTGTATAACCTGCGCGTGTGCTGCGCACAAGCAAGCGCGCGCGCACACGCGCCATCACATCGACCGAGTTATGGGGTATTGCATTGTTCCACCTATTGTAGACATTCTAACCATTATTTGTTTTCCCTAGTTCCTTCTGTACACATTTTCTTGTGGGGTAACAATGTTTCTAAAGCCGACTTGTGGGGTACCATAATACTTATTGTTTTACCCTCTAAGTACCACATAAGTCGGTCCGTGTAAAAACACCACCACGCGCACACACGGGACCGATTACCATACTCTGCCTTGCCTACGCCGCGGGCAGGGTAATCATACAGTAAATTAAAATGCGACGGTTTCACTACTTCAGTGGAGCTGGCACAATTATTCTGCAGCCATCTGCCAGAGATACATGAGCATGTTACTTAGATTTTACGAGTAACATGCGACCACATTGTGACGCCAATTGGTATGTTAACTGACGCTGAACAATCTTCCAACACTGTCGCTACTTCGCAACAAATTGTCATGCATAATGGCGATGACAGTACACCATAAACATTAATTTAACACGTCATCACTATTTACTACGTGTGTTTACAACAAGTTTGTATAATGTACATGTACATAAAAAACCTAAAGGTTGCAAATACTCATCCATCAGAAAGGATTTAAAGTACCATTAGAGCCGGTCGAGGAAGCTAATGCAACATCCGGATCGAGGACTATTAATTTTAATAAACAAAGAACGCGTAGTCACTAAAAGCGTAGTGGTGCATTAAAGCCTTTGTAGTCGATTTGAATGTCAGAGGTCCCTACAGAAACGTGCATAAATTCATATTGGTTAGGGGCATGCGAGAAGGACACCAACGGATATTATTACATCACTAGTGACAGGCTAAAACACGGGCAAAATCGGTAAAGGATGCATCACACTCATTCTCGACGAGACAGATTATACAAAAACTTCGTCACCGGAGTTTAAATTCCCTGTGATACTGAGATCCATCTACTATCGATCATCCAAACTCCTAACATTAATGTCATTTCGTATTTAAATAAAGTGTAGACGTTGTTTACCATTCTAAATATACACTCATAATAGCGGCTAGCGCTAGTGGGAGATACATTTAGTGGGTGATACATTTACCGGCGTGCCAAAGGGCACTCTAGCAACTGTGTGCTTCAACTTTTAACATTAAATACTCAAGAGAGCCTGTTGTCTCCCCAGGACTGCGGTCTTGGCGGAAAAGTCAACCATCCAATACACCAGCCGTAAAGTTCCAAAGGTTACTACCCTGCCCCCCCCCCCCTCCCCCTCACCCCCTCTAAATCGCATCATTAATGACAATCATCACATCCTTCATACTTCAGATCTTCTCGCCCGTGTCATTCCGGACATGCCTTTCGTAGCCTTCAGACGTACCCGCAATCTCAGAGACTTCATTTTGAGGGCTGATGATCCTCCCTTACGCAAAACAAATTCTCTTCGTATTCAACAGGGCACTTTTAAGTGCAAGTCTTGGTGTGTGGTATGCAGAAAACACAATAATGAATCCGATTTGTTCACTAGAAAAATCTACTGGGACCTCAAATAACACAGTAGGAAATATAACTTGTACCACTTATAATGTAATATATCTCATTTCTTGAGACCAAAAATACCCTCCAACACCAAGTTCGACAACACCTTTCTAATTATTGTATTTCTGATATGAGTTTACAGAGTATAGAGTCACCTCGCCACCGAAAAGACTTAGCAGAAAACATCTTTGGATGAAACGTCTCGTTTCCATCCAAGCACGAGGTCTCAACATTTAAGAAGACAATGATAAACCACACATTTCTTTATTTCACATTTTCTGCTTTTGCACACAGGTTATTTTATGTTACCTTCACTGTATCCCCTTTTCTGCCACTTGTCACCCCTCTTCTGTCAGGCTAATTGCCATTTTCATTTAATGCATTTCTCCTTTGTTAAAAAAACTTCCAACCTGCGTTTACCCCAAATGCTTTCGTTTTTTCCTTCTCCATTGACCCGTGCTCTTTTGCCCTCTTTTGTTGTGTTGTGCAGTTCTGCACTGTAAATTTATGTATGTTGTGTCATTTCGCCTTTGAGAAAGATTCTGCTAGGATCAAAACGTCAAATTGCTATGTCATCAGCGAATTGAGCTATTTTAGCTCTAGTTATGTGTTATTTTTGGCGCTTTTTTCTATTAATAGTGAGAGTCTCCTCGGTTTCATTTTTAGTAGGGGTAAAGGAGGGATCGTAGTTTGAAGGACTACTGACCTTGGCAAAGCTGTCAGCTAGTGCATCTGCCTTGTCAAGATCCGTAAGCTTATCTTCGCCATTGTAATGTATACAGGAATAGGAATATTTTTATCCTGTTGAGCGTTTCCAATTTCGTGTAATCTTATTCCAGATTACGGTTGTATTGGTTCGAGGGTTTAATTGGTCACAGAATTTCTCCCAGTCGTTTCTTTTGGCGTGGTTAACTGTTCTTCTTGCAATAGAGCAGGGGAGACGTGAAATTACATAAAATTCTTCAATATTTGTTTAACTATGTCATGTATTTTGGTCCGTTATAACTGTATTACACCTTGCTTTTAATTTTGGAATTTTTTTTATTTGGTCGTTGATTTGTGGCTTTCCTTTTGCATTTTTTGGTGTAGAATGTTGGATGAGGGTCTGGATGGCTCTTTATTCTCTCTTATTCATCATATCCCAGATTTGCATGTCTCCAGTCAGAATTATTTATGCCTAGTGTTTTTTTTAGCGCGTAGGCATTGTTGTATTGTGTCGGTTTGGGTTGCGGCTACTTCGTCAGTTTGGGTAGAGGCATCAGAAGTCGGCATCTTCTCTCGCGTTAATATCGTGGGGTTTCTTTTCGGTTTGTATTGCGATCGGGGCGGTTAACGATAGGTCTATAGTTGGTATATTTTTATTTTCTTGGTTTACATCAGCAGGGTAAGATTTGGGGGTAGCTCGAAATTGGGTTATTTGGTTTAGAGCATTCAGTTCGAGACGGATATAAATATCATCTTTGGTGGCTTTTGCAGCATCGGCATAAGATAGATTATAATGTTACTCTAATTTCCTGGATTGTCCGTTCTTGTGTAATTGTAGTACATCCGGCATATGCTGAAGAGTGTTGATCCCCGCTTCAACTAATGGCAGTTGTCGTAGTGGTGCTGTCCTCCATACCGTACTCATCGAGTAGAACTACGGCAATTGTTAGCAGCATGTCGAAGTCGTTGGTAGTTATAACAGCGGCTTACTGGTGGGATCAGTGGCGTATTTAGGGGGGGGGGGCGGGCATGGTGCCATGGCCCCCCCCCCGTTG
>JAVCKS010026967.1:0-12909 GCA_032273685.1 Pteraster tesselatus | reverse complement strand
CAGCGTACGACCCGATCCATCTTTGACCTCCACGTCCGTGCCGTGTTTGACCAGGAACCTCAGGCAGTCCAACTGATCCGTCTTGGCGGCGTAGTGGGCGGGCAGGCACCCTGACTTGTCAGTGGCTATGATGTCACAGTCGGCCTGGGCGAAGAGGACCAGACTCTCGAGACCTGGGGATCGCAGACGTTGGAAATTATCACTATATACAGACCTTTGTGGTATCAGTGCTGGTAACCAATATGCTGGTGGGTGTAAAAACAATCTGTGCCCATCTAAATGTGGATGATACAGACCTTTGTGGTAGGGCTAAGAAATGTATCTCCTCAGAGACGTACCTCCGTGCAGAGCAGCGATGTGCACCGGTCTCCGCCCATTCTTGTCCGTCGCTTCGATGTCGACGCCCTCATTCAACAGGTAGCTCAATATTCTTGGGTGGTTCCTCTGGGCCGCCAGGTGGGCTGGGCTCTTGCCAGTCTTATCCTCCAACGAGGCATTGGCGCCTGGAGGCAATTAGCATATATATGCATGCAAATGAAGCTCATGAATAATGCAATTTTTTTCTAAATATTTTTCCAAATTTTTCTTTTCTGTGGCACGAGTGCTTCTATCCTCTCAAGAGGTAGCAGGCACCTACCGGTGATTACCATATATGCAAATAGGCTCATGAATAATTTATTAACTTCTGGAAATTACCATATATGCAAATAAGCTAATAAATAATTCAGTAATTTCTTTTACCCTTTTCTGACAGCAGCCGTAAGCATTCCAGCTCTCCCTGGAAAGCAGCTACGTGGCACGCACTCTGACCTTCGACATCAGCAGCATCGAGGTCACTGAGGTCCAGTAGGAGGGTCAAGACTCCAACATGGCCGCCGACACACGCCTCGTGGAGCAGGGTCCGATTCTTGATAGTTCTGATGCCGGTGTCGGCACCAGCCTAAAGTAAAGAATTCAGGAAAGGTTTTTGTTTTCAAAATTTTCAAATAAGGCCAGATAAAAAATATGTTTAGCATATAAAATGACGACTAGCATAGTATACTACACAATCGACTAAAGTCACCATTGGGGCTCAAGTGTAGTATACTACACAGTCGACTAAAGTCACCATTGGGGCTCAAGCGTAGTATAATACTACACAGTCAACTAAAGTCACCATTGGGGCTCAAGCGTTGTATACTACACAGTCAACTAAAGTCACCATTGGGGCTCAAGCATAGTATACTACACGGTCGACTAAAGTCACCATTGGGGCTCAAGCGTAGTATATTCTACACAGTCAACTAAAGTCACCATTGGGGCTCAAGCGTTGTATACTACACAGTCAACTAAAGTCACCATTGGGGCTCAAGCGTACGTAGTATACTACACAGTCAACTAAAGTCACCATGATTGAGGCTCAAGCGTAGTATACTACACAGTCAACTAAAGTCACCATTGAGGCTCAAGCATAGTATACTACACGGTCGACCACCAGGTTAACCCATACCTGCAGTAGTTCCGTGACCACGTCAATCTGTCCGTACTGGCAGGCCCGAAGCAAGGCCGTTCTGTAGTCGCCTTCGTGACCAAAGTTCAAATCGGCCGAGGTCTTCTTTAAGACGTTTCGGACCGTCCCGGCATCTCCCTTCTCCGCTGCCTCCATCAACTCGTGGGTGGAATCTGAGCATGGGAGTGACGTAGGTTAGTTGGGGAGAGTTAGTAAATGCATGCTTCGTCGATCCAATGACCCCCCCCAACCCCCTCCCTCCAGGAAAAAATCTGCTTGGGAAACCCATTATAAAGATGATCGTCTGTGGAATAAGACAAAAACTACCTGTAACTGAAACGCACACGGCTAAACTCAAACCACTGGCCGTTCTCGAGAAGCCTTTTGCCATTCCAGTACCCTTGTCCATCCCTCCCCCTGTAACTCCGGCAAGTTTATCAACGTTAATTGCTTCCACCTCGGGCCGCCGCGAGGTCACGGAGCGGGTCCGGTTCCGCAGGGCGGCGACGCGCAGGTCGTGCGACTCGTCGGCGCGGTCGCGGAAGTAGGTCATTTTGTCGTTCAGCGACATGGTGGCCTGACGTACGAGAATCCGTCGGTGTTGTCCGCCGCATTTGTCGCCCTCTTGTGATAGGCGAGCCATGATAGAATTTGTACACGTGGGAGGTCGGTCGGAACAGGATTATATAGGTATACCGATCAGCATGAATACAGTAACCAAATAGTTATAAAAAAGAAATTGTCAGTGCCGTTTGTTACAAACCATTCGCGAATAGGTGATATATTTGCATAGGTCTAGTTAAACAGAATTATCTCAATAAGAATCCAATCACTTATTGACTACGGTATGCCTAGATGAGTGATGTTTTTTTTAAATCTGAAACCGAGCCCTAAATATTTTGAAGTGGTTTAAAAGGTTGACAGCTACAGAGGCAAAGTATTATTAAACAAAGCAAAAGTACGGAAGCTAACCCAAGATTTTTCTTTCAGTTTCCCAACATATGAAACTGGTAAAATGTGTATAGCTCTTGATTTTTTTCTTTAAACCAACTTGGCAATACCTATGCCCCACCCACCAAACTAACCACCAACAGTACTAGAACGTGATTATTACCCTCCCATGTCACTATTTTAGCTATTTAAAACAGGCCTAATAGAAAAGATTATGTTCTCTCTCCAAGAAACTAAAAATTCTATCTTATTGGCCGTTACTACTACTACTGCGTACATGTAGGTGCCACGCACACGGCACTACACCGCTGTCACTCAACTAAACTTGTGCAATGAAACTTATTATTTCATCAAAATAATTGATTAACTTGGTCGATTGCTGGTTTTGATAAACAAATTGTGCTAGCCCTAAATGGATAACCTAAATAAATGCTGGATGTTTTTTCACATTATGTTAATCATTGACGTACATTTGGGGAGTCTTTCATATAAAGCTGAAAAGCTTTTCATTCTCACCCTGCCCTTTTTAAAGGCCCAAAGGAAATATTTGGGGATCGATCAATCATGCTGACTTAATGGTAAACAGGCCCTCCCCCCCCCCAGTCATTATTCTTTGGGGGGGGGGGTAGGGGGGTTGAGTATATCCTCAGTTAAGACCAAGCACCAGTGATCAGAAACACACTGCCTTCCAAAGGTTTGCAAAAGTGCGCAAAACTTATTAGGGGAAAAAGCCATGAATGGAACCAAATCTGAAATTTCTAGCGGTTGCGAGTTTTGCCACACAACATTCCAAAACACGTGCAGTTAGGGTTTAACAATGTCCCCAAAATTGATAGGCCTAGCTAGAAAATGAAGAGAGCTCTGCATGTAGGGTGAACAGGCCTTTTTCACTATTTTTATTTTTTGTATCACTAGTACATGTATGCGTTGTGGGGATTGTAAAATTCCTGTAGGCCTAAATGCACACGTGTCCATGGGTCAAATGGTCAACCAAATTTCAGAACTAGTAGACCCTAGAGGGGCACTCAGTAGAGCGCAAGTGCCTCTGCCTCACAGTGTTGGCTATAGACAATGAACCGGTCACAGCGCCCTCTCTTGTGCAATACAAACTCTCTGAACAATAAAACTTTCTAAATAAATGAAACGGTCACAGCGCCCTCTCTTGTGCAATACAAACTCTCTGAACAATATAAACTCTCTAAATCAAATGGTCACAGCACCCTCTCTTGTGCAATACAAACTCTCTGAACAATAAAAACTCTCTAAATAAATTAAACGGTCACAGCGCCCTCTCTTGTGCAATACAAACTCTCTGAATACACTTCAAGTGCCACCAGAACCTGGACCTTTGACCTTGACCTTCAGAATTTAATCGATTGGTAGGGGTCACATATATGGCCTGTTAAGCCAGTACTGTACGGAAACTAAGAAACATGACAAAGGAGATGGTGAAGAGAAGCCAATGATGCACCACGTGCAAGTGTCCCTGTCGGCAGGCGGTATAGTTTAAGACCAAAGCAAAGGGAACCCCGGTTACCGCCCAGGCTCAGTACTACTAGTAGTAGTATACTAGTAGGCCTACTAGCGATACAATATTACGGTACTTGGCCTAGCCTTGGGGAAACAGTCAGTAGGCCCCCCTAGGCCTTTAATATTTCATTGTTATTTAGGCCTAGGCCTAGGCCTACTTAAACTTAGTTAAATTAGGACCTAACTACAAATACAATACATGTACAATACATAATTTTAGATTTTTAATTCATGTCGTAGGCCCTAGGCGGGGCCCTATTTATATGTTCTGGATTTTACCACATATATAACTGCAGCTGGATTTTATATTTAAGTACATATTAAGGTGTCATTACTTACGTAGTACTGAGTGCAAGTGCAAGTGCAAGTGCAACTGGTCGATCCAAATCCGTTTGTTTATTTTGTTGCTAACCTAAAATAATCAGCTAGCTGGCTGGGGGGGGGGACGATGTTTAAATTTAGTCGCCTTTCGGGTAAACTAGAATATTGTCGATTACAGAGGGCGATGTTTACATTTATTGGCGCTCTGCTGCATGCCTTGTCAGTTTTGTGGTTGTCGAGTAAACAACCTTTTCGGGTAAAACAACCAGAAAAAACAGCAGTATTTCATTTGCGTTGTTTCGTTTTCGCAAAGACTCGACTGGATCGAGCAATGCACAATGTTTACCGTCCGTAAAAATTGAAGCCTACCAGGAAGCCATATTCTCAAATCTTTTTAGGGGTTCAAGTGATATTATAAGACCGTCAATCTTACATACCTCCCTCTGTTTAAGTATGGCTTTTCTTTTCTTTTTGATCAAAAGCGCCCTCTTGCGCATATCAGAGGGGGACTATGACTAAGATCGAACAGCCAGGCGGGGTCGGATGATTGACACATGCGCAGCAGTTTGAGATTCTGCACTTGAGAAAAAAAAATCTAACGTACATGGCATATTTTGTGTTTTAGCGTACGGATTTCTGTGGATTCTATATATCGGATTTCCTGCCTGAAACCTCTGCACATTTTACTCAATTTTGTCTGTTTCGGTAAGTGTCTCGCTGAAATGTATCTGTCGGTAAATTTCTAACCTATCGTCCTTAGTTTCTGTATTAATTGTTATTTTTTAAATGGGTTTCTGTTGGAGAAAAGAAAGATTTTTTCGGCTGTTTTTTTAGGGTACTCGTTCGTTGATTTAGCCTCCACGGTGTGGCGCAGTTTAACTGTAACGGCCATTTTAGTTTTAAAAACCGCTCGGCGACCTCGACCGTGTTTAGATTAGTTACATCATGATTATATTGACATTGTTCCTTCTTTCAATAATTCGAAGATTGTTTATGTAACGTTATGTGCAATCTGATAATGTTGCCGCTTGTTGTCTGCAGTTGGTTTACTTGTATTGTAATTGGGCCAAGTTGTTGAATGCTGGCAAGGGCTGCCCGTGTGGGTATAGATTTATTACTAGACCTTCTGCATAGTGCCAGGCTATCTTAGAGGGCAAACCCTTTATTCTGTTGGAAATGTGCACGAGTGGACCTTTTAAATGTTGAGTTGCCCTGTATTCTATAGTTAGGCTAACATTTTTGTCACTGAATTAAAATGACGAATTGCAGAATACCCCGCAACCACGTCCCTTTATAAAAAAATCCTCGTACCCAGACTTCACTTCACAATGATATTAATTACAAGGGTACCACACTAGTCACCAAATAAGGAGTTGCGGGGTATTCGACAATTGAGCTAAAATGACAAAAGGAAACCTCTAAGATGGCCACTACGCATAATTAGGGTCTAGTATTAAGCCAAACTAGTGATGGATTGGGTAGATTATTTATTACCTCACTACCTGTAGGCTGTAAATCTCCGTGCTTAGAGTTTATATAAAGTAGGCCTGTTGCTAGGCACTAGTGACACTGGCTGAGTTATTTTAGAGTTGCAGCGGTAGCATGATTTTAAAGAAAACGACCTTATCTTAACTCTTATGTAATTCTCAAGGCTTTTTTGGAGTGGCACTTGGAAAAAATTTATGTTGAGGAAGAAGTTTTCAACTCGATCTTATTTGTTTTTAATAGGAAAAAAGTACAATGTTTTTAAAATTTAGCTTTTGTGGCGCTGACTATTTTTGTATTTTGAATAAAGGCTACACTTGGAGTTGAAACTGAAAGTCTAGTCATGTATGTGCGTGCAAGTGTAGCTCTTTAGCCTCGTACGGATAAGGTAGAAATTGTACTTTAAGTGTAATTTTTGTAATTAAATTACAACTAGTTTTAGCCAAATTCAAAACTTCTTCCTCAACTGATTTCTAATTTTAGATTTTCCCAAAAGGTAAATCTGGGAAAAATAAATTGAAGGGAAACCAGCAGTTAGCACCTCAATTCTTGTCAAAAGCTATTGGACAATAAATTATGTCCTTACACTCGTTGAATGGGATTTCTTAAACAATTAGTTGACCTACGCTTGAGTGACATCACTTATCACATTTCAAATTGTTTTATTTTCAGTTATTACCTGTTTCCATATATTTTACCACTTTTATATATATGTTTAAAGGCGAATAAATATTTGTTACACCATAAAATTAAAGACCAGCTCCAGAACACCTGTCCACTGCTTCCGTTTTCTAAAAAAACACCCTTGTAGTACCCTGCCTTCACATCACAATGATGTTATTTACAAGGGTAACCAGACTAGGAATAAAATCTTGAGTGGGCAAGTACATGTATTTTAGAGTTGAGCTAAAATTAGAAATGACTAATGTTACAAAAGATTAGTTTTACTTCCCTGAACTCACCAAATTCGTTAGCCTTGTTTCGTAAAAACACACCAGAATCTCCACAACAAAATCTACAAAAAATAAAAATACTGATTTCACTTTACACGAGTTGGTTATTGCTTGTAGCGTACCGTATAACCCTGTAACTAAATTGAAAGTATCTAGGCACTCTACTAAGTATCCGCTGTATTTCTTTGTATTGGTGCTATATCCTCGTAACTTATCAGTTAGAAGGAAGTGAAAAACCAATACAGGAAATTGGTGATCAAGTTGTATTGGTGATGGATTAGGCCAAATTAAACAAAAATATTGCTGTACGTACGCGTCAATAATTAGTATCCTGTCCTTACAATAAAGGTGGATGTATTTTTTTTTCTTCCATGACTGGCTGCCTGGCTCTCATGTTCCCAAATTAGATTTCATATAAGATAATCATATTGTTTTTGTAACCAAAAATGACTAAGCTAGCCATTAATTGTGTTTAAAAA
The DNA here is from genome assembly GCA_032273685.1 of Pteraster tesselatus. Classification (NCBI taxonomy): domain Eukaryota; kingdom Metazoa; phylum Echinodermata; class Asteroidea; order Velatida; family Pterasteridae; genus Pteraster; species Pteraster tesselatus. Next base: position 5,701 of record JAVCKS010026967.1, on the reverse strand, counting down.
AAAATGTCAGGGTTTAGTTTACATTTTGCGATTTAGAAAAAGAAAAAAAAGTGGCCCCCCAAAAAATTGAGGCATGGATGCTAAACGTGTTTATTTGTTTACTTGGCCTAATAAAATGCAGTTTCCTAACTGTGCCACAGACACCAGTCACACAATCCATTTTCCAACCAGAAGAGTGTTAAGTGAATTAGCCACGTAATCTGACACTGACTCCAATAATATGTGACAGTTAATGAAATTGTGCATTCATTCGGCCAGACGAACTGCAAAAAAACTGCCCCGGGGGAAATTTTTTTTCTTCAAATCAGTGAAGCATGCCGAATCTATTAGGATGATAGTTCAAATGTGGAGCAGAATTCTTCCAAATATTTACGGTTCGATACCTACACCAGCAAACACAAAACACCTAATAACTTTAGTCCGTATTCTGTAACAGTTAGCGTGCTTATAAATGTGTACAAATATTTAATATACGTGTAATGAATCATTCTAGCAAGTTGGATACATTGTCCCTTATTACCTTGTTGAGGTACAATGTAAATGTACCACCACCTATCCTTTATTATGAGTGTACAACAATTCATTGGGTCAATTCAACCAGGTCGGGGCACGATTTTATGGCAGTGTCTATTGTTACATCGGTATAAATGTACTATTTATATCCTTTATTATGAGTGTACAGCATGGGTCATTCTACCAGGTTGGGGCATGATTTGAGAGACAGTGTCTCTTGTCCCATCGGTATACATGTAAATGCACCATCTATTATCCTTTATTCTGAGTGTACCAGGGGTTGGGGTACGATTTGCGTTGTCACCTCTAGTTTACATTGGTACACTCTACATATAATGCATGCCTTTGTATGGAACTGCAAACGTGGAATGTTGCCGATTCTCGCAAGATTCTTTTCATGAGAATCACGTGTTTACTTATTCTTGATTTTTTTTTATCCAGGTTTGCTAGACCGTTTCAGATATAGCCTCTTCCATTTCTAAATTTTCAACATATTCTTGTGTTCAGATATATCAGATATAGCCTCTGCTACATGTACATCTGTATTTCTAAATTGTCAACATCATTCTCTTGTTTCCTGATTTGTGTTGGCAGCATGTCTTTAATACCCACCACTAATGCTCCACTAGTGTTACTTTGAAGAAAGGCTTCATCATAAATAGCATTCTTAAAAACCGTCATATTTCTAGAAAACCACCCTCAGTAGAGTGCAAATCTCCGCCTAGCAACAACCAGACGATTGGTTGGTTCTAAACCCGAGTAGGATGTCGTAGTTTTTGATACTTTGTCATTGACTATCGCCCTCTTGTGTTCAAAGAGTGCAACTTGGCAGGATCCTGAATGTAATTCGATGCGCAAGGGGAGAAAAAAATCAATTTAAATAAAATACCCATATCATTGGCCTGCTGGTCTGCCTGCTGGTCCGCCTGACATTTCATCTGCATCAAACCCTTTTGGTTGTAAATTGTAAGATTACCTGCGAGTGGGCAGACACGCACGACCGAATGCATGTTTTCCAGGGCAGACATAAAAATTGGAACATTACGATAAGGAAAACAAAGCCGGGGCTACGCCCGACCCCTTAAGGCTGTACTTTAAGGCCAAACAAAAAAGAATTGTGTTGCCCTCAGCGACCGACCGTGTGGAAAATCAGGTCGGGTTTTAAAAATTTTTTTTTTTTGATCACCGTTTTAGCATAAAATGTTCCCTATATTGACTTATCCCTTGGTTTTTCAGGATACAACACAGATTAATTTAAACACAGGGACAACACGGTTTATTATTATATTCTGGTAAATAAATGGTTTGACACTTCAAATTTAAGATTTAAGAAAAAGTATACAAAAAAAACAAAATCAGACCCACCAACCCCACATCGCGATTTTTTTCACTTAAGGGCAACACAATTTTGAATTTGTTTGGCCTAATTGTGTGCGTGCCAACGTCGATTCCAACTCATTCAGCATGTGTGCATGTTTCCCAGATTACACGCTTCGTATTGAGTGTCCGAGTTAAATATTAATATTCCGTTTTTATTTACTATCAGACTAAGTCAATATTGTTTGGGTGCTATCATAGTTTTTTGTCTTTTATTAAAACAAAATTGTCGGGGTAAAATTTGTTCGCAAAAACCTGTTCGAATCCGTCAGTCAGAGCTGCACAGTGGACTTGCAAAAATATTTCCAATGTTTCTCCTGGTCATTTTACATGTAGGTCAACATGTGAATTACGACCGGCGAGACTTGCGGTTCAAGATCAGCCTGGTTTCCCAAAGCTCCCACAGATCTTTAGAAACCAACTTGCTAGGGTACTTTATAGAAATGTAACCTTAACTTGTGCAAACTTATACCAAGGATGAATTTAACAACAGAAAGTAAATTTACAATCATCTACATGTAGGTATTGCTTTTATTGTTGTGGAATTTAGGTCCTGAATGAAACCGGCGACCTTGGGTTCTTAAAGTATTCCCTGAGCCATTCATGTCTAACAATAGGCTGATTGACATTGGTAGTACCAACAGAGCAGAAATAACTTGAATTTAGGGTATGACTCAGAAACATACTGTACAATTACATACACATGTGGTACAGTATGTTACGTGCATGTATACATTTATGTACACTGTCGTGCAAAAGTGTATACGCGCCTGTAGTACCATTTTAAACCGAACGTTTAACAACACTTTTACATGGCAGTTTATTTTTTATTTTTTATTTAGAACCACCCTGATGTCATGATGTATATATGGTGTTGGGGGTCCATACATGTATGTTATGGTGTCTGAGTTCAGAGCATTCATACATTTACACGGTTTGCCATTTATAATTTACAAACACATTTAGTGTACAATAAAACATTTAGGGCAAAATACAGTGTCAATAAAGTTTTGAAATACAATGATACACGTAAGGAGTTAAATTGTACAGTGGCGCCGTTGTACGTTGTAGATAACTGCCTGGGGGAGTTTGTGTTTCCCCCAAGAAGACTATTTTTTTCATGTTTACCAAGATAGTCTCCTCTATAAGTGTTGCAGCGCTGGCCAGGTAACAAAACTACGACCATCCTAACTCACATTTATCAATTCAAACAAGTTATTCCTCAGGGTGTGATCGGTTCAAAATCTTGAATAATTAATCTTTGTGTTATATATTTGTCTAGCCCGCAGCATTTTTCTGTTGGTACTGTACGGGGTTACATGTATAAACTGATACATCTGTGGTTCGCTTGTTAGTTTAGTTGGTTACATATTTCGTTTGGCCGTCACTACAGCGGTATACAGCATTACAACCCGCTTATGAAAACAATCAGTTAACAATACTGGCCACTGTATGCATTTAAGTCCTGCTGAGAAGGTTTCATCATAATACTTCACCATATGGTCCGCACATTGGCTGCCAGATCCTAAGTCTTCGGGGGTTTCAGGAGTTAGTCGAAATTATAATAATCCGAGGATTTTGTGCTTGACTTGTGCAATGAATTACACACCTATATGTAAATGCATGTACGTTTAATGTACATGTGGTGTACATCAGAATTTTCTAATAAAAAAAAAAATGTATTTTATTAAAGGGAAGTTATTGTCAGTATAAATACGTGCACCCTCGTGTGGTCGTTATGCATGGGTATAAGTCTCAAATTCTAAATGTTAGGTGTGGAATTAACACAAGTGTTGTATCAATCGTATTGGCCTTGGTGCCGTTTTCAAAGTTTCCATACCAACTAATAGAAGTTCTCTTTTAACAAGTCAAAATGACCTTGCACCTTCAAGCCTGGTACATGTACGGTACATTTTCTCTTATGCTGTTAATTACTGTTTAGCCGATCGCAGTCTTGTCTCCGAATGAATGTGTCTCAAATAGATACTAGCTCTTTGTACATGCTGTGGAAAGAGAAACTTCTCCTAGATTGTATCTCGGACCAAGCATGATTTCGAATGAAACATTGAGACAACTGTGTACAAATCCACAGCGTGTTGTTGTGAAAATTGACTCTATTTACTTCGGTAATACCGATCTTGTTTTTCTTCCCCGATTTCCTTCCCTGTTTAAATTACAGTAAATCATAGACGCAAACAAGCAACAACCTGGCTAAATTTTTGCTCGATTTGCACAAGAAAATAACCCAACAAACAAACAAAAACAAGCAAAAGCATGAGGAACCTTGTATGAATGTTTGCCCCAAATGTCCCCTTTGGCTAGAGACGGGCATAATTTGCAAAACAATAACACACGGTAGAACTACCTGAATGTGAAGCATTACATCAAAAGGTACAAGTTGTCGATGCGATCGATTCCGAGTTACGCCGCTTGAAATTGAAAAAAGCGTGAAGCATATATTTCAGGGGTCGTGGAAATGAGTTCCTTGTTTACTTACAAGCATGTATTTTCAAAAAATAAATTTGTTTATTTTTGCAAAATCATTCTTAATGACAATCTAGCAGTTTTTATGACTAACTCATATCATGGAGGTATTTTAAATACCTCTATGGTCATATCAAGTGTTTACTGAAAATACAATACATGTAAACTTTATGTAATTATAAGCAATCTTATGTAAAGCATCACATATGTGCTATGCTTGAGTGTTTGCGCCTTTGAGGTATGGTATGTCCTTCTCAATTATGCGCCTGATGTCTTATCATCAGTCATTTGGCCTTCGACTCCCTTCCCCTGTTGTTATGCAAATTTGTTTCAAGTCCTTTGTATCCTTCAGAAGCTGCAACCACCCAATGTTCTTTGTCTCGCAGTGTCATTCAAATTTTCCTGTCTGTTTCAGAGCTTCAGGGCAATAGAAAAGAGAAGATAACCACCTTGTTGTTTCCTTTAACCTGTGATCTTGGGCTAATTTTTCACAATAGATAGTTTTAGTCACCGTGGAAAAACACATTCCACAACAATGCATCATTGAGCGAAGAGAAAGGGAAAGATTAATTATTTACATACCTACTCTAAATGTAATCCAGTTTGACATTCTTGGATTAGGCCAATTGGGGGAAAAAAATTGTTTGTCTATTCAAACTTCTATTTTGCGGAGTCACCTATTATTATTTTTTTTTTTGACCAATTTAATATTGAGTAACATTTTATACAAAAATAAATTTTCATTAAAACAAATAGTTTCGCAACTATTTTCCCAATTTTTAGTCTATTTCCTAAAATGGCATTTTGCGGCACCCCACAGGTTTTCGCGATTGCAACATTTTTGGGGAAACAGGTGTCTTTTCCTATAGAGTGGGACACATCAATTCATCATACTGAAATACTGTAAGAAAAACAAATTGCAATGTCTTTCTCTCCCCTTCCCTCCCTTTCTTCCCCCTTCCCTCTTTTTCTCCCCCTCCCACTTCCCTCCGTTTCTCCCCTTCTCGTCCTTTCTCCCCCCCTCTTTTACCTAAAAAGAACACAACCTCACATGAAAGTCGTAAAAAATAAGTAGAGCAAAACCGTTAATACATCCCTCCCACAAACAATGCTATTTGAATTCCGCTGGTGTGGTGTGACCTGTGCACATACTTGAAATTACTCCCTATATGGGGGCTTTGTAACAGTGTAGATGTGTACATGTACACATACACACAAGTATCGTGAAGAATGTGCCAGTAAAGCGTAAAGCGTATTATATAAAAACTGGCTAGCTTTTGAAGGCCGGTTTCCACTTCGGCGATTTTGGTCGCGCGCCCGCGCGACC
>JAVCKS010026956.1:0-12910 GCA_032273685.1 Pteraster tesselatus | reverse complement strand
TTACATAATATTGACTGGTATACATGGTATACATTCCTGTCGACTATAGTCGCCAATGGTAGTGAGAGGGTTAAGGACCAACCACCTAATTAACACTAGCCCAAAAGGGGACTTGTTTGATTCTGAGAGCAAAATTAAGGGGCATATTCAAAAGGGCTCAAGCCCCCCGGCCTTATCTATGTACGTGCATTTATTAACAGGGCAACTGACCGCTCTATCGAGGCTTGACTCATTCTAGCTGATGGTGAAAGGCTTCCACGGGTCTACAACAGTTTGTTGGTTTATATATGCCTGGGCTAAACGTTTTCAGAGCGGACCAGATTTAGCTAGCCAACCATTTGCACAGATACACAACGCTAACGTGAACAAAAACAAGCTCATTCTTCTGACGATCGATAAAAGAAAAACGACAAATGCGGTGTTTGCCCTTTGCCGTCAAACAAACTTAAAATTCCTCGGCCCGTATGTACCCGTTTAGTACGGTACGTCCTATCCATCCATGACGCTTGTCTTCCGTTAATGACGAATTCCCGATCCGCGTTGCCGCTCCACGTACAAATTACACACCTGTTCGCTCATATGTATTTAGTGGCGAAAGAAAAAATCTCTTGGCTCGAAATACGAAATAAATATTACAATGGAAAACAAACTAAATAGGGTTAGCATAATGAGGTCCGCAGTCCACGTGATACACAACCATTCAACTAAAAACCTTACACAAATTGTAAAACCTTTATTTAATGTTATATTCCATTCTTCTTGCCGCGCTTTGTAATGTGCGCAGTAGTATTTATGAGGGAATGAATTGCGACAATGTTAATGATATTTTCCATATTATTTCTACATAGCTCCTCTGTTATCACAGGATCCCATCCAGTACCCAGAAGCGTGTTCAGACGACCCTCGGGATCGCACAGATGATGCCGTGTCAATTCCCGGGGATGATAACGGCCACGTGACACCGATAATCCGCGAAAATGGTACCCAACTAAAGTAGAATTGGAAGCCCTCATTATGCAGTATTTTGTTTGTAATCCCCTCTCGGTGCTAGACATTAATAGTTGAACATCACAACCAGTCTTAACGATCGCATGTGTCGTCCCTCGCTGTGGAGGAGCACATCGACGCTCACTTGGACAGTATGCCCTATGTATACGAGGTAGTTATAATGGCAGCGCCGCAGCAATAGCCTGATATCTGCAAGTCATGCAGAGTTATTCACTTGTTGGTTTGTCATGTTTGTCTGTCTTCGCAGTGACCACAGATCAACCCGTAGATCTTATCACTACGCCTCAATATGATCCGGAAGTAGAACGCAAGTTTGGACTTCTTGATAATGGTAAGGTTGGCCGGCATTAGATGATTAAGACATTAGTAGAGACGGTATGCCTTTGTTAGCTGCTATATTTCCTTTGTTACAACATTCATTACAAACGCGCCACCTAAAACGCCGTTCGGAAATACGCCACTGCAGATCATCTAGGGATAATCAGAGAAAAGCTTCTCATTTTAAATCTGTTCGTGTATTGCTTCCTTGAATGTGTTAATTTATTATCGTAACTAAAATATCCTGCGGGCATCTGAAATTTTACATTATTTTGAGATCTACCATTGTCTTTACAGAAACGACATTTCTGTTAGCGCAACTTTTGGCCATTTTATCCGTTGCCGCCTGCTTCATAACCGTCGGGATCCATTGCATGATATGGCAAAAACAGAGGTAATTATTGGCTACAATGGTTATTCGCTGATCAAACCTAAACGGCACATTGCTTAGTGCATATCCAGGCCCGTAACCAGGAATTGTTTGGGGAATGAAAGCGGTACGAAGGTTTGAGAATGTTTTCACCTATAGTCACAAAAAAGGAACCGGAATAGGTTTATACGAATTCACCTTGAGAGTCACGAGGGCTCACGTTAAAAACGTATACTACATTATATTACATAATACAAGTGTAATTTGACTTTTCGAAGTACAGCGGACACAATAGCATGACGCTGTTACGATTTGGTAAAGTTTTTTGAATTTCCGATTGTGGCCGCCATAAGGATAATGTGGTTTGGAAAGGGCTAATGGTTAATGCTTTCGGCGACAACGCATTGCCATGAACGAACGCCATCTATCGATCGCTACGTTACGCATTCGCATAGCCATCATCGTAAAAACATCTCTTACAAGATAGATGTACAAAAACAATTTAAAAATGTTGAATTTGATCATTGGATTACAACAAAATTAGTCACCATATCTACAACTTTATTAACCTTTTTAGCTTTTTTCGCAATCCTGCCATAACAATCAATATGTTGACTTAAATTTGCTGATGACTTTCTTCCGTAGTGTAACCCTATAGTCTCTGCTAAAGACTATTACTGACCTACGGCAAACATCACTTCGACAAATTTTCAGTACAGAAATAACGATCTGGATTGTGGAATAGCAAATGACAATGGCAAAGCACTGACAATTAATTATAAAGCAAATAACGTCCTCTGCCAGTCTTTGGCCAAGACTAACGTTTAACCATGGCGGGAGTCTGCCGATGTAGTCTTATTTCAGAAACAGATACACGCCGAACGGAACTGTAAGATTTGCACAATGTTATCCATTTCCGTGCAGGAGGTTGCAACGAGTGCGCAGTATCGTGCCTCTACGGCACCACCGCAAACCACCGGTGGCAGACGAGGAAGCCCACGACAGCATGCTGCTGGAGATGAACTTGGTATCGACGGAGGAGCAGGCCCAGCCGTGCAGTAACAGCAGCACGACTGAGGTCAACCAAACTAGATACATGCAGGAGCTGTTAGGCTCCGATGCACGGCAGCAGCACAATCCACGCCGTGCCACCGTCAGTCACGGCGCCTCGCCGCTTGAGAAACGCCGAGGCAGCGGCGGCGAGGCAAATGAAGACGAAGCTGACGGGGATAGCGACGACGACGAAGAGTTTAGACAGCACACTCATCCGAGAACCAAGAGCCTCCCTGGCCGACCGTCTGCAAATGTCGTGTATGAGTCCATTGACGAAATGAATAAATACCAACCGTTGACATTCGGGGATAAAGCCGCTGCTGACACTGCTGCTGCCACTGCTGCTGCCGATGCCGCTGCCGCCGCCGCTGTCGCCGCCGCCAACAAGCCAACGAACCGGCCTGGTATCCCCGGCCGTAACCGGCTAAGCAAGCGCACTCTGGGCGTCCATGATCTGGCTGCTGCGCGACGGTACAGAATGAGCTCCGTACTATACGAAGAAATCGGTAATCGCGGTGACGGCTTGGTGTACGACGAGCCCAGAGATCGCAGCAAATCGGCGTGCCACTACGACTACGTTAAGAAGAAGGCTGGTGCTCACGGACCAGCCGGTCGAATCGTTCGGCGTTACACTCACAGTAAAGGTAGGGCACCAGCTCCTCCCGCTGCCGTCAATAGGCTCTACGACGAACCGCGTAAAACACAAGGAGAGAAGACGATTGGAAATGAACAGCCAAAACTTAATGCTCCTTCAAGCGATATGGGTAGCAACCTCTCTGCTGCTGCAGATATACCGAATACAACAACCAACTATTTCACGCTGGAACCTCCAACCGTAGACTCCGGCACTAACAGCGGCGACAGCTCTGACGACGAACACGAGAGTGATAAAGACCCAAGTCGATTCGAAGATGCAGAGGAAACATTGACGGGGACGCCCTCTAGTGGTGGGATTTTGAACGGAACAGACGAAGTTCCTAAGCGTAGCGCCCCCATCGTCATACCGCCACCTTCGTCAACGAACCGGCTGTCGGATTTTGAGATGGAGACCTCACGCTTATAAACACAGATCTAGACATTTTTAATAATCAAGAAAGTTTATTAACTAAAAGAATCGTATGTTGTCTAGCAGAGATTAAAAACACATGTTTAAGTTAATGACATTTTCGACTTTTCAAAAATAGAACAAAATTATCACCGCAATGCATCTTGGATGCGACTAGGACCACAAACAAGAATTATGTTTTTGACAACGTATTTTTATAATATAGGTTTTACCGGCCAATTTCGCTAAATTTACGTTCTTTTTGTTGGAACGGTCATTCAATTTCACTTAGATTTTGAGATTACTTCTGAGCACGTGTTTCTTTTTCATCTTTATTCATTTAATTACACGACTGTACAAACTGTTGCATTTCCAATCAAACGTATTCATCAACAGGGTTTTCATTTTAGCGTATAAAGGGCGAAAATCGAACATCTGGCATTCGATTTTCACGATCACGATTCAGCACGCCCAATGTGTGTTTCTTTTTGATTTTTAGGCAGTAAACTTAGCAATTCAAGAAATGAACTTGCATTAAAACTGTAGCTTTTGTTGTATGGTTTGGGCTGGGAATACAGATAATAAACATCAGAAAAGTAAATCAAACGAGGGAATAAATACTAACATAACCAGATTGATGGTTTCTTCCATACAGGTTTGTTTTAGTTTTCCAGTAACTTTAAATTCTACGCATTCAATTAAAGTGTATGATACCAAGTCTTATTTGGACTTTTGTTCGGTATTCTGAATGACTCATTGTTTGCACATAGAAGAAATAGTTTTTTGAAAGTTTGTGCAGAATTGAATAGACAATTACAACACATTTGGCCGCTTATTTATAAAATAGAATACGCACGCAATGAACAAGAATGCCTTTTTGTGGAATTGAATTCAGTTCGAGGATGGATTTTCTTTTGCGTGTTGAAGTTTTGTAATATAGGTTTTTCCGGCTAATTTTATATAAAGGGCATTGAATTTAATACCCGGCATATTAAATTTCGTTTGTAAACGAATGCTTTGTTGTATAAGAAATTCAACGGTCAAACAAGTAATTCAATTACATCAGTTAGCATTCACTGGTCATATAAGAGCATTCAAGAAGTCGCAAAGATAATTCAATTTCGTGAAAGCCAGCAGCAAGAGGCTAGGCAACAATGCAATATCATCAATTGACAAACCTTTTCACATGGTTACATTCAAATTCGTTTATTATGGTACATGCTTATGATTCGTATTTGCGAATCAGATATTCTGGGGAGAATTAACTTGCAAACACTTAATCTGTGTTATAAGTAGAACAATATTGCAATTCAGACAAAACATAGATGTCACCCACATCTACCAAAGCCAACTGAAGTGCTAGTAATTGAATGGCCAAATTAGCTTCCTCGACTAAACAAGCTATGACTCATGTTTAAATCAAATGCACCGAAGTTGAAATTTGTTGCCCATAAACAAAGAAGAAAACACAAAAAATAGCAATTACGCTTCGATGAGTCTCAATTTGATTTCATCAATTGTGGATAGGTAGCAGAAATCCAACTAAAAAACGGGGAAAATGTAGTATTGAAATAGAATTGACTAAAACGAACTTGAATGAAAAGAATGAAGTTAAGTGTGCACAAACACGAAATTGAATACAATAGTAGCTAAAACGAAACACTAGTTTGGTTGAATTAGGTGAAAATTCGTAAATTTGAAAGCGTGTTAATGCAAGTAAAATAATTTGTGATGAAATTGACTGTGAAAACCTAAACAATTCAGTATTTTATAAATGTTGTTTTTTATTAACTAGTCTAATAGAAATTATTTCAAATTCGGTTGACACACTGATTTAATGATAGTCTTTCTGCAATGTACATGTAGTAAATTGAAGTAAATGAGGCGTAACGTCATAACGTTTTTGGTTGGTTTACTGTGCGGCTGTGAGGGGACTAAACAACAATATTAGTTTGCAGACATTTGATTGTATAACCCCAAAGCCGGTTCATACAGCGAATCTTACGTCAACATGGCGTCATTACTAATATTCGCTGCGGATTATTTCAACCACATGTATTCGAATTGAAAAGCGCCCTCTTTTGCAGTGAATCTTACATGGGGGGGGGGGGGGGGGCGATTACGACACACAACTTTAGAACAAAGGCGCCAAAATACTGCTATAATGAGTAAAAACAAAGATTTTTTTACACACAGGAATCGACGTTTGCAAGGCATGACAATGCAAGGTTTTACTAGACATTTATATATATTGGTTTCTAAACAATCAGGTTCAGGTTGTTGTGGTTGTTGTTGTGGTTGCTGTTGCGGTTATTGTTGGTGAAAACAAAATCTCGTTTAAGTGACTCGATAACTTTGATCGCACTGCACCTTCAAGGTGACGTCACGTGACACTTGATAACTTCAATATAACATGCCCTCAAATTGTAGGTGTAACACATCCTGGCTTGAAGACATTGCTGTAGAGTTGTTTAAGCTCTTTCACATGATGCAAAGATTTACAATGTTTTATTTTTTTATGATGTCTCGAAATATGACACGTAATTATGACGTAATTATAACACATAATTACGTCATTGTTGACGTAATCGTCCCGAAAAAAAGTTAGGGGTTCATCTACATACTAAGATCTATAAATACATGCGAAGTTTCAAGTCTATACGCGTTTTAGTTTGTGATATTCTTTGCGGAGAAGTTTCACCGAAAAGAAGAGGGAAGAACCCCCCCCCCCAGTTTTATTAGGTTTTCGGCAGTTGCCGAACACATTAAAAACATAACAATTTCAATAGGTTTTCGGCTGTTGCCGAACACTTAAAAACAACAGAACAGTTTCAATATATAGGTTTTCGGCTGTTGGCGAACGCCTAATAACCTTAAAAGTGTCAGTGTCTAGTAACATCAGCAAACCCCGCTGTCGCGGGGGCCGGGCCGCAAACTGTTTTTCTCAAACATAATCTCCAAGGCACTGCAAACTCGGGGGGTGAGGAGGTGTTAGTAATAGCAAATCTGTTTGGGGAAAAAAAAGGTTCGCGGCCGGGCAGGGCCGCGATGTTTTTTCCCACAAACGACATATCCATTGCACTTGCTATTCGAGCTCTGATTAGTTGTCAGTCTGACGTCAGCATCACTTACAATTCATCATGGCTGCGCGGAAAAAAAAAGACTGAACATATCAATACGTATGGGTAATTGAACATAGGTTTGAGGCCTTGTTATAAACCCCTTCTCCTGTAATTTGATGTAAATTTAGCATTAACTTTTATTTTCAAACTGAAATGTAACTTATCTTTACTGTTTTACTAATGCTATACTTGAGAAGATATGATTTTGTGTATAGTGACTTGCCCAAGGACCCACAGCATCCATCATAGTTGAAAAGTGCACGGTAAAGTGCCTTGCCCAAGGACCAACACGATCCGACAGTAATATTCTGGATGTCAACAAAAACCACGTGCGAATATAAAACTATTTATAATATAGCTGAACCAATCAGAGCGCGAATAGCAAGTTCAATGGTTTAAATTCGTTTGGAAAAATAAACTCGCGGTCGGGCCGGGTGGTGGTAGCGATAACAACAGCTACAAATAGAACGCTAGTAGCTACCGCGTTCCCCTACGTGGTACGGCGTGGGAGCGATGTGTAAAATTCCAACTGGTTCTGTGTGAACGACTACGGGATCTGCACCCCCAAAAAATGTCGGTGGGGGCGCTGTAGACAAGTTGAAGACTGGAGAAGTTGTCACGGTTTGCTAAAAGAGTGTTGTGTCTATTAGACAGGACGTATGGATTACAGCAATGACTGAACCGCGTACGGCAGAGTTAACGGGGCAACCAACTAGACGCCATAACAACAGCATAATTATCGTAAACAGCATATTGAAACTTTCCACAATATAGTACATTGCATACAAATCCCGATACTTTTGAAGGGGGCACTGTGATAATATTTAGCCCGAAGAACCTATTATTTCATAAACAAGCCATTCCGGGATACTAAGATAGCATTAAGCTTGTACGGTAATACCCTTCTTCGACCGAGGCTCAAATTCGCGCACGTGACCGAATGATAGCGCTCTGTTTAGACATGACGAACCGCCCTTTTAAGTAAGTGAACGAGTAGTCTTGACTTTTCAACTTCCAGAATATGATACACCGACTCACTGAGCATCTCTACAAAATCCCCGGGGTACATTTCGAATAATCGGTTCATCCCCACCAGACCTGCCGGCCTCTTCCCCGCCGGAGGAGTCAGATTTCCATGTAAGCCGCATTAACAGTTTATGTGGGTGTGGATACGTGTTACCATCCTGTGATTATTGAGCACAATTGTTCATTGTCGTCTTCTCTGTGGAATCCCTCTGGCAAAGGGAATACTTGCTTGCTCATCGTGACCCTAACATTTAGGCTAAAAAACTTCAATTGAGATGCACCCCCATTTTGTAACGTAATGTTAGCTATACAACCATGTCGTAGCCGTCAGTGTTGAGGTCGTTGGGGGTAAGTTCAGACTCCGTGGTTCACACGAGGACGGGGGGGGGGGTGGGGGGTGGGGGTGGGTGGGTGAGTACAGCTTTCTAACTTCATAGAGATTAACAAAAGTGTCGAATTAGGATTCCTATTCTCTGATTTTCCAACAGGTTAATCTGGAATAGTGTTATTCAATAATAGATTTTTCTTCATAAATATACGTAAGTCTATATATGTTGTAATAAATAGTCAGATACAAAATTAATACCAAATTATATGAACAGACAACGCACTTTGTTTCTTTCGCGTTGTCTGCTGTGAAGATTAGCCCTGCTTTCTCGCGCGACCTGTAATCACGTGACAGCAGGAGGTGATTCATCGGCATCCCTTAATAAGAAAGTCAAGATACTAAACTGGCAAACGAGTCTCTATTGAGTTGAAAAAATGTTTATCACAGCAACCGGATCAAACTAAGAGCGTATCATTTCATTTCATTTCATTTCATTTCATTTATTATTTTGCAGGATATAACAGGTGAAATAACAAAAGATGAAGTAAATACAAATAAACAAAGTATATAAATATAATGCTAATACATGGGGTGGCGCAGTGTTACTTTCTTCACCTCTGTAGGTCCCGGGTTCAAACCCCGCTGGGTTTTCCCTAGTTCTGGGGCTTTCCTCCAGAACCAGCTCAAACCGTAACTTCTTCCTGATACAATAATGTGGCGAGCGCTGCACCATGTGGTGGGCGTAACCAAGGTTGTATGAGCCCTAGGCGCAGACCGTTGTGGTGGGTTAAAACTGCGTCAACCAGCTTCAACTGAAGCATACGAAAGAAGAAGACATGCACCTAACAAAATTAAGCACCGCAAAACAAAAAGTATAGCACACTCTACACTTAATCAACCAAGACAAAACTCTAAACTAGAATAATGCACGCCCCTGCAGGATTGCTAAAAAGTACACCAAATAACTGTCGAGTAGCTCTCCTATAGCGCAACCAAAACGAGACATATGAACAACACTACAGACAGCACGTCATAACTAAAGAGCAATAGGACACAAAGGCAGACAGCACAAATAGAGCAACAAAGACAGAAATACAGAGACAAAAACACGGCAGAATTAGACAGACAGAACGAAGGACTAATAGACGGGCAACACGGCAGACAGACACAGGTAGGAAGGCAGACAGACAGCAAGACAGACAGACAGATGAATAAATCAGGCGACGGAAGGACGGACAGACAGAGCAAATGAGTCAGACAGGCAGGCCGGGTTAAACAAACAGAACAGAGCGAAGGAAAATAGAACCACATACTATGGATAGACAGAATCAGACAACGCGTCAGATAGCACAGTAAACGTATAGACTGACAATAAACAAACAGCCAGACGGAGAATAAGATACATGTAGTATAATAGAATGACAGAACAATTAGACAGACAGGCGACAAATAGATGACAAACGAGGTAGATAAACGAAGTCGGCCAGAGACAGATAGTCAGACATATACAAATACCCAACAGATATGTAGGCTACCAGACGCATACCCCATATACCTAGATACACAACATGCTATAAACAAAGCGAGCAAACAAAGGCATACTAGTAAAGGTAGACCCAAGAAGCATGTCTCTGTTTGTTTTGTTTTGTTTCTAACAAGATTTTACATGGATAATAAATAAGCCAAAATTAATGTAATTACCATACAAAGATAGGCAGTGTAAACCCAGCATGGCATTACAAATAAATACCAGTACATGTAATCAGTTTGTTTAACGACCAATTAATCTACACGATAATTTGCCTTAATCGAGGTAGGTCCGCGGGTTCGAATCCTAATAGTACTAACACGTACCAGTTCTCTGGCAACCGCCCGACGTGGGATTTTCCCAGCTTTCTAGGGTCTTCCTCCCTGACCTCTGAGCTGGACGCACACAGACGAATAGTGCTCAGCGTGTGATCTAGTGGATACAGTACAGGATCCACAATCGCGGTTCGAGTCCCACTGTGGCCAACGTGTTGTGTCCTTGAGCAAGGCACTTTACCCCAATTGCTTCTCTCTACCCAGGTGTATAAATGGGTATCCTGAGAGGGTATAGAGGCGTTTTATGTGTTTTAATTAGTCAGTAGGCGCAGTATATCTGCTGCCATGTTTATGACTAGTATACTCCCCAGGGAGCTGAGAAAGCTATTGGAATGCTATTGGGCCAATGATCAGGAGTAATAAGTACATTGTAATGCGCTTTGAATATATATGTATGGAATTGGAACAATATAAATGAATCATTATTATTATTCATTATTTTTATTCGGCACAGCGGTATTCGGGTCGCGGCAAAGTTGCCACGTAGTAAGTCATCATGACGTAAAGGCGCTATGTGATTGGCTCCATCGCAATACGGCGCTACAAGCAGTGAATAGTGTGCTGAGCCACGAGGCGCAAGCACCCACACACAGCTACGACCCGTAGCCGGCTGTGCCAAATAACGCTGTGCCAAGTAGGCGCTTTTTTTATCAAACTGATTTTGATGTTAGAAAGAAGGCTGTGCCATGTGGCGCTAGCTCGGACAGTGTTGAGCCATCACTCACACACATGAGTTGTTCGTGTCCCTGTACCAAATAACGCTGAGCACCATTCGTCTGCGTGCGGCCAGCTTAAAACCGGCATTTTGTCTTCTGCCTGTGATGTAGACCCGACGGCCACTATTATGATAGCGTCTACTAGTGTTATAACTATTTTTGAAGTTATTCTGAAATGTAGATCCCCTTGAATACCCTTCGACAGGGAGAAAGTAACCTAGTGCCTCGCGGGTAATGTAACAACTCTATTTTGTTATCCGAACCGCGGATGACGTCACCGGCATACCTCTTCCTGACTAGTCCCCCTTCGATCTAGTATCAGAGGACGAGTCAGCCGTGTACAGTAATCTCAATTCTGTCTGTACATGTACATGTACCGGTACGTACACGCAGCGCGCGTTTTCGCTACATTGACACGGCACTGAGCTAGCAAGGCGTTTCCATGATCGACTTCCCTTGAATTCAGCATGGAGAGTACAGGCCAGACTAGACTCACACATCCTCGGAGAGTTATGGTGTATGTTTGGTTCGTGATGGTTTTAACTCTGACAGGGACAAGGTGCAACGGCAACCAAGGTAGGTGTTATTGTTGATTAGACGCCCAGCCTTAGTTGTACTTCTAAAGACCAATACACAGAATTTCCGTATGCATTGGACTTGATCGGAAATCATGGAAATGTAACTGGTACACGAGTGTTAGGCCTACTGTTACATATACTTTACCAACATTTACAGCACAACCGAAAATTTTTCACTACCGTAGTTTTCAGCGAGCAAATTGCCACAAGTATTTCTACTGAGATAAATAATAGTCAATAATACTAGGTCTAAAACGCGCAGCTTTGGTTAACCCTAGATTATGAGAACCCATAGGCAACTCTTGGCCACCGTATGACGTTTTTAAGGGTGGGGCGGCTACTACAGAGAGTAAATGCTCAATCCATCAACCGGCATTACCAGATAAATATCCCATGATTATTTAAATAGTAATTTGCACAGTCACTTTTACACTGAGAGAAAACGCGCACATTTTACACGAAATCCAGCAATCTGTGGTTTTCTTGACTATTTTTCTTTTCTTTTTATCAATTTGAAAGTTCGATGTCCAACCTACAAGGCGTAAACAACTTTCGTTTCAGACGTTGCTAAAAATAACTCACAAGTAATTGAAACCAGCCCGCACGCCATCCACGATGAAAAGTTGGCGCATCCTTTGAAGGACGCGATAAGTAGTTCCGCTTATTGGCGGTGATTGCCCCTCGTCTCAGTGATATGTTTACGTCTAAACCCATTAAAGAGTTCACCCACGAAAATATAGTTCCATCACCTGCTTGTCTTTTTATAACACCCCGTGACCCCGTTCTAATTCGTTCATATTCAAACCAATTCATACCGTGCAATATCATATATGTCACGATGTTTAGAACCAGCAGTCATACCAACCGAAATGGTGCTTTATAAAGGTCGTACCTTCCTTTTAATGAATTTCCTAGAATAACCTTGTTGTTGACTTGGCAAGAATGTATACAGAAGAGTTACAAAGATACATTTACAGCTAAGTCGTACATGTACGTACCTACGGAGCTCTGGAGGTGCCATCCGACTTGTTGAGAGTCCGAGATAATTTATCTCAGGATGACGACATACAACGGGAAAGATGTCGACATTCTGAGATAATTATCACTGGATGACGACATCCTAAAAGTAGGATGTCGTCTTCCCAAGATAATTTATCACGGGATGACGACATCCTAAAAGTAGGATGTCGTCAACCTGAGATAATTTTTCACGGGATGACGACATCCTAAAAGTAGGATATCGTCTTCCCGAGATCATTTATCACGGGTTGCTTACCCCGTGATAAATTATCTCAGGATGTCGACATGGACGTTTAGGAAGTCGTCATCCCGTGATAAAATATATCAGGATGACGACATCCTACTTTTAGGATGTCGTCATCCCGTGATAAATTTTCTCAGGATGTCGACATCCTACTTTTAGGATGTCGTCATCCCGTGATAAATTATCTCAGGATGTCGACATCCTACTTTTAGGATGTCG
>JAVCKS010026933.1:8406-28660 GCA_032273685.1 Pteraster tesselatus | reverse complement strand
CCCCCCACCCACAAAGTCCCACAAAGCAATCCCAAAAATGGGAAGAGGACATTATGTATAAGTACTGCAAAAGTTTTTGTTATGCCTGGTAGCCACATTCTCTTTAGTTGACTACATCTCTGATAATAGTAATTCTTGAATAATCTTGGTAAAATATTTTGCATATTTCGGTAATTTACACTCGGCAACTTTTAAATCCTGAATATTTTCATTCAAATTATAGTAATCAGGTGAAACAAAAAAGGGGGATTTTTTTTATACTTACAATATGTAGAGATACAATACATGATCCGATGTACCACTTAAATCACAAAAGTGTGAGGCAGCCTTAATGGTTACATTTGGTAGTTTTTTACCTTATATACAATTAGTGACCTATAAAAATGTATACTGTAATTTGTAAAGCAATACCTGAGCATAATCACTAATGCCAAATGTAACTGAACTTATGTCGCTCTTAGGCAATACCCATTCATGATCCTTAGAGAACAGACGACCTGCACAGTGGAAAAGTAAAAATATAAAAGGCAACTTGTTAAAAGCAAACCCTGGCGAACCTGGGCAAACACATGCCCCGGGTAATCCCACACCTTGGCCGGCATACCCATGCCCCAGCCAACCCCATGCCCCAGTCAAGCTAAGGTCATATCTGATGCCATCACAGTCACAGAGAAGTGTACATTGTCCAAAAATTGATTGGCCTAGTTAAAGTAGGTACCGGTAGTATTAGAGATCTAGAACTTGGAATAACATTCGTGCAGTGGCAGATCCACCAGCCTGCTGCCTGATTAAAAAAACAGGGAAAGGAAAACGGTGCTCTACACTGCCTTCTTCCATTTGTAGGCATTTCTGTATTTTAATTAGACTTGATCCACCATGGGATGGTTGTGTTATTGTTATTCAAACTGCACGCCATAGGCCTACTCAGCTATACTCTGCATTATAACCAGGCCTAATATTATAAATGCCTAATTAGTAATATAGACATGACAGCCATTCATTTGGTGCTTGCTACTACTACTATAGTACTAGTACTACTACATTCATTCTTTATTTTTCCACTTCATCATCAAAATACAAAGTTAATACATTTTTTATTATTATTTTTAAATGAAATAATATAAATGTTCAAATTCTAATCAGGATCATGCGATGAAGTGGTGGAAGCCCTAAAAAAGCAAAGCTTGTCGAGTAAGGGCCCCCACAAAATGTACGGTACTTATATATACGTAGAATAATAATTGTTTAATATGGCAGGGCAGCACGGTACATACTTAAGTTAAACGTTTAAATATAAATATTCATATACTAAATAAATAAATTAGTAGCCTACTACTAAGTACTAGTGCTAGCTAGCTAGCTAGCTGTACATAAAATAGACTATGGTCTGTCACTAGACCATAGCTTGCTATAGACTACGGTCTGAGAGTGCCCCTGGCCTGGCTCACTCCCTAAGTACCTAGTTACCTTCTTTTACGAATGTTGTGGTCGTGCAGCTAAACTCTCGTAGTCGTAGCGATCTGGTGTGTTTTAAAATGTTCGTTATTTTCAGTTGAGCTGATGATAGGGAAGCTGCTGGACATGCCCGAGAGCACAGATACATCGCCTGCATGGCGATTCTCGGGCACAACATTCTTTTTGACAGGGTGTAAAGAACTTGAACCGTAAATGAATTAGCCTAAGAATTGTTCAAGTTCAAATTCAAGTTGACATTGTGATGAATTGGTGCCGCGACGGTATATTGTACTGATCTAGTACCTGTGCGCGTACGAACGTTTGTACACACAGCACAGTACCCGGTACCATACCCTGTATACGGTATACACGGTACGCACACGCGGTGCCGGTGCGCGGTAGTTCAAGTCGGTTCTCACCGGTCTCGAGAAACTTTGCAAAATACCGTGCGGGGGCGCCACTCGGGCATCTAATATTTACGGCTCTGATTTGTTAATTTTCTTGCTACGCATGCTCGATATAATTATGTCAAAGGCATAGTATAATAGGGGAGGGTTTGTATAGCTCAGTGGTTGGGTTATTCTGCGGTAAATTTCCGTGAAGCAACGTGGCGTATAATTGCGATAGAGGCTAGTTAGTAGTAACGTATGCCAGCCACGGCATGCCATGTTGCCACGGGTTGCTCCACGGAAACACAATTGTAGCATGATCAAGCGGAATGAGTCACATGTCGGCCCTGATCAAAAATAAGTTTTTCATCTAATATTAAAGAGGGCATCTATAGCTTTTTTTTTTACTGAAAACCCCAAGTTGATTAGGTGTTTTGCTATCAAGTTATATACATTTGTTGAAATACCAGCAAAAAACACCAATCTGAGAAAAACACTGAGCATTAACTTTTGTTTATAATAATGTCATGTTTGCACTGCTTATACAATCATGTTTTGTGTTATTTCTAAGACATGTCTATAAAACTAAGTTACCACATGTGATAAATAATGGTTGAAACTTCTTCAATAATCTCAAAACTGCCTAAAATACCCCCTGAACTATTCTGACCATATCAAACTTTGGGAATCCTCCACATGCGACTCATTCCCCTTGATTGTGTCACAATTATGTACATTGCAGAATATACTACACATTTTATATACGAGTATTAAATTATTAATAGGTGTGATTTTTCTTCTCGGTAAATCGTCTCTTTACAAAATCTCAAAAACCACAACGCCTACAATTGTATTACACAACATACAGCAGAATCAAAGCTGTGCAAGTATAGATTAGAGTTATAAATGTATTTAATTGTAAGATGAGCATTTCGTTTCTAATAGTGTTGTGTGACTGTCAATAGTTTAGGCTAGTCCAGTAGAGGAGATGCGTTTGGCATTTTCTGTACTCGGGCACAAAGGTCACAAAGGCCGGGCTATAATTCTAAACTAATACATGCAGCCTGTTTCGTCGATATCATCAAGATTTGCAACCGTTTGAGTACTTCAGTAGACTTGACCGACACTGTGACAGGTTATATTGTAATGCCAGAATAATCAAAATAAGGGAAAACTGTAAAATGATATAGTTACGAAACCTGGCTTCAAAGGGGGTTTGGTGAGATTATTATGTGGCTCCATCTACAAGCAAAATTATATAAGTTGTCTTCTTTAGAGCAATTTATTTGAAGAGGATATTGTCTATTTAATTTATTTATTTATTTTAATATTTATTTATTTATTTTACTTCCGTAAAGATCATATAAGCGTAATTATAATCAGCTGTAGCAGCTTAATCAACCGTGACCATGAATAGCGCCACTAGTGATGTCAAGTTTTTGTCACTGCCACTCGTAGAAGCAGAACCAAAAGCTTTGCAAAAGGTTTTGAACGGGACCGGGAAAAACATCTCAGTAATTTACATGAACGGTTCTGTCTGATACTACACAATGAAACTCGATCAGAGTTACAATGTATATAATAAGAAAATACGATAGCCACACTAGTTAATACTAATTATTCCCAATTCATATTTTTGAACACCGCCCACAACTTAGTTCGTGTGGTGTAAATCAATAAATTGTATTATGTTATATTGAAGTTATGTTATAAATTATTCCACATGACTCACATAATTATACATTTACGAGCAACCGATCGGTCAATCAAAAGTTGCCCCCGGAATAAATTTATGTGACGAATATACAACACATGACTTGCTGGTCGTTTGCCATAATCATCAAAATTGGGATCAGTGGGAACAAGGAAATCTCATCAATTAAATTTGCGAATCAGTGGTTGAAAGAGGATCTATCGGTCGCCGTCTGCATTATAGTCGTCCGCCGCAGCTCACGGTATAATTCCCAGGAAAGTAATAGCCTTTTGCGCAATTTAGTGTCTGTCAATTACGTTTGCATGCTCAGACCGCCGCGTTTGATACCTTTTTTTAACAAATGATTTTAGGCGCCAATGCCAAAAACTGATGTTTTGTTACAACCTAAAATGATGCTTTGAGGGCGCCGTGAAGCCAGGCCATCCACAGAAGATGCCTAGACGTATTTTTGACCCACCTGTGTTGATTTTTGCTTAATTATTTTCCGATGTATATGTACCAGGACATAAATAATATTCAGTTGGTCACGCAGTTGGCACGTTTGTAATATGATTTTATGCGTAGTTTTCCCTTATGCTTTAAACATTTTAGTATAAACTATTCTTTGAAACCGGGATCAGTCCATGGAGCTAGGCTACTATTTATGTCTGTCATCTTACGAGAACCCGATGACACGCACATTACCCAGAAACGAACGACCGGAGACCCTAGCCCTGCCCTGCGACCGCATAATTAACATACAATCTGCTACATGAAAGGTCAATGAGACTGTAACTTTCCACCGAAATCATTGGCGAATCAGCGGAAATTTGTCATTGGAATAAAGAGCTTGTGTAAAATAATATTCCAAATTGTCTTTTTTAATTAAGGTGTAAAACAGCAGTTTTTAATGCCGATTGCTGGGATGATATAGAGTTGCAAAGTGACACTAATTTGCGTAGTCCCTGGGCATTTTAATAATGTTAGGGGTTTTCCTGCGCGCGGTGCGGTTAAGCGTACAACCAAGCTTCGCAGGCATGACGTAGCGCCAGCTGTAAGGATTCCCCCAATGTAATTGGACAGAATATTTAGCTACTGTCACTGGGTGGTTTGATTGGTTCCTGATATCACGAAGCTTGGGCATGATCAACTTGTTTGTGAAGAAACATAGCCACAGTATACTGCTGCTGCTGCTGCTGCTATGCGTGCGCTAAAATCGAAAGCAAGTCTGTGCACGCAGCACACGTAGCATGTCATGCAGGGCCGGCTAGATGAATGCAGTATATTTCCCAATCTATTGTGTTATTTCGCAAGAGTAGAACTAGAATTTTAAACGTAAAATGTGAACGCGCAATACAAAAAGTAGGCAGCCATAAGTCGTTTGTTCATTTCAGTCGCAAAAATTGTTGCCGAGATGTTGGTTCTTGTGAAAAAGCCGGACCAAAGTGTTTGTGAGATTGACCTGCCACCTAAATCATTGGGACAAGAATGCCTCGACCAGGTAGGCCATTTAAACTGCATTATGATTAGGTTATTTTCTTGACAGCTGATTTTTGTTCAGCGTAGGACCTCCATGGTAGGACTAGGAGTCTAGGACTGTAGGAGTACCACTTGGGACTGTGTCTCTGGGCTTTATACTTAGAACTTCGTGGATTTTCGTGTATAAATGAAATATAGGCCTATGTTATCTTGATTTTCTATGCTTGTTTTCTCAGAGTCAGACTCGAGGATTAATGTCTGTAGCCTGTAGTTAACAAATTATTGTTTTTGCTGGCCAGATAAGCCATGGTTGGCAATGGCAGACCGAAAAACCTATTTTGTCTCCACTTGACATTTCTCTAACTTGGGCCACCAATTAAAGAGAGCCTAGTGTCTAGTTTATTTGTTTGCCTGCAGATCATTAAAGCAAACATACAAAAAACAAGCAAAACAGTTTAAACAAACAAACGCAAGTAATTAGCTACTGACCCTGACGAAGACTAAGCCGAGCTGCAAATTTTGTATTTGTTTTTCCTTTGAGAAATAAGCTTTAAAGCACTGTTATCTATTTTGTACATATTTTGTAAAGCCCTATAGGCCAATAGGGGGCCTACATTTGCTGGAATATATTCAGCACAATGCAGCCAATGCCATTTAATATTTGTCATGTTATAATCGAAACTAAAAAGTAATAGTCGCTTGTTTACCCTGGCCATAGTAACAGTAACAGATTGGGATAAATTACAGTTAACGGCCATACTACATATCTTCATGTAGACCTAGTGCACTACTTGATAGAGCGGTCTACATGAAGATATGTAGTACGGCCGTTAACTGTAATTTATCCACAGATAGTATTTACTATATTTTTTATTTTATAACAAAAATGTATCTATTCATCCAGCATTAAACAAAAAAATATTTAAATCTGATTATAACCCAAACTGCATTGTTCTCACATTTTGTGAACAGAAGCTTGAATTGAAACAAAATCTCTGAAATAACCGCGAAACTTACTGGAAACTATTTACATCGCATTAACTATGGACAATTTTGTATCAATTTGCTTGCCATTTAGGAATAATTATCCTTCCTTACAGAATTATAGAGGACAATAAACAATTCAAATTATACATCATTGGAAAGCTGAAGAATTAAAGAATTCAGAAATACAAAATGGTAAACAATTATTTTTGGCGACTTTGTTTGGGTTTTTCTTGAAAACAGGTCACATATGTTAACCATAACCTCATAAAAATGGTGTGAATGAAAAAGAATATATTGTATTTTTTTGCATGTGTAAAATTGATATAATACACAGTTGGTGTGGTTTTGTTTACAGTGAACATTTGGCTATTCAAACTGTATTTGTTCTGCTTTACAGGTGTGCAACGAACTCGGAATAATAGAGATAGACTACTTTGGATTGCAGTTCACCCGGAAAAATGGCAGTGATCCAATGTGGTTGAATCTTCGCAATGCCATCAACTCTCAGCTTACTGGATCATCCCCGCTAAGACTTCAGTTGAGAGTCAAATTTTGTGTCCAACCACACCTGGTACAACAGGAGACAACAAGGTACATTTTTGTAATACTTAGTTGCTAGATAATACTAATATTTGTACATGAAAGTATACAATCGTAAATATTTCGTAATAATGTTGAGATTGCTGCACTTTTTCCCACACCTTCATTAAATCAACATGTTACTTCTTCATCATCTTCTCAGTAGGTTTCGTGTGGCTTACGAGCTATACGGTAGTGCAAAGATACCCAGGCCTACCAGAATCGTATAAAAAATCAATAAATAATACACAATAATGCATTTATTCATTGGGAAATTGTTAATATTGTTGTCTGTTTGTAAAACTGTAGTTTATTTAGCTGCGACCAGTAGCTCTGTACCTTGCTTGGTCGGTTGGTTGGTTGGTCCACAAACAAATTTCCCCATAAGCTTGTGGTACCGGTAATTGGTGGTACACTATTCAGTAAACAATTTATCAGGTACACGAAATGGGGAACTTGACAAGTTATGTTAGTTTAGGTTCAAGAATTTATCATTTGCATATAGCAGTTATCGTTCTAGGGGCAGCAAGCACTGTTTAACACGTTGTACATCAAAATAAATGATCTTATTAATATTAGCTCCTGGTCGCAGGTATTGCGAACTCTCAATTTTTTTATGGAAAATCTACCCAAAATAGCAGTTGCACTTGCAGATATTGATTACTGCCTTACATAGACTATTTTTCTGTAGGTGGTGCAGTGATCCAATGCCCTTTTAAATAACGTGTGCACCATGGTAAATGTAGTTTGAATTTACATGATGAAATGTTGGATCATGCAGTACTTATAATCCAATTGATGTCAATTGTGCAATACAATTGTGCAATACAAGGGGAAAACCATGACATAGTGCCGTGCACCATGCATATTACATCACCCTTTACTTTTTTTCTTTTTTTTTCAGGGGTAAAATATGTTGCACATTTCTTTACAAACAGTACATTTATAATATTTATAATTTATATTTTATTTTTGGTAATGATGTTTACAAGGGGTTTTAATTACAGTCCACTTTTTTACTCATTTTGTAAGGTCTCGTGTATTCATGATGAGTATATTTGAAATCTTAGGAGGCCATTCTTAAATAATTGCTTGTTTATTTATAGCTCGACTGACTGAGCCATTTAGGCGCTGACTGGAAAACCAAAGTTCTTGTTGTTTTACTGCCAACAAAATTAAATTACCAACTCAGTCATATTATGGCCATCATTGCTGTACATTTCCCCACCGTTTTTTCTAAAGACCAGTTGTGATAAAATAACACTATTGTCAATTACATGTATCAACGACCATTGTACAGAAGTAACAATTTTCTGGTGTCGAGTTGTGACAATTACACCGTGATAATGTCAATGAGGGCAGCGAACAGAAAATGCTAATTCGGAAATGGTCACTCGATCTTGTATTCTCAGTGTCTGGTTTTTAACATACACTGTACTCTGCAAATTTTGACCACCCCTAGTACGAAATAAAACGTACGTGTGCGTAGGCCGTGATATCTCGGGCTAGTTTGCCATCGAGCATACTGCGATATTTTGCTTGGGTTTAAACTTTACAACTCGGTTACAAACTTGTTTGTGGTACCTTATAAGGCTTAGGTACGTTATGTCACCTAAAACATCAGCCAGCCTTGCAAACTTTTCCGGGATTCCATCCTGTAATATGTCTGCCAATTTAACGTTACTGCACGATCTAATGTCGTTTGGGACTATTACTGTGAATTGCAGACATTGCGCTGGAATTACATGTAAAATGGTTTCTCACATGAAGTTTTTGTGGGTCAACATCGGCCAATGCAGATTTTAATTATGAAAGGGCAAAGGGGCTTAAATGCACGGCACATCTGGCTGTGAACGTAACATTTGTTGGCAGGGCATAACGGCTGCCATGGCCGTCGATTAATTCCAAGCCTGGAAAGGGGTAATCTGAAATTCAAAATAACGCAGAAAGAGTGTAATTTTCACTTTATGTGAATAAGCATTAGGGGGCTCTTAAAAAATGTTACAGATGGGGGTACCAGTAGTGGATTGCCAACCTCTGGGCTCAAAGTACATGTAGTATGCTTGGTGTGCATTGTACATGTACTACGTGTTCTGTGCATGTCCCTGTGGGGAAGGGGAGGGGGACTAACCATATTTGTGGTTTAGTCATTCACATGGAGAGTTATTAGCATACAATGGTTGCATGAGTGTGGGTGTTCAATAGGAACATCAGGCCATTGTTAAACTATTGTTTGTTTAATGTAGCATCTACTTATTTTTTTGTGGGGGGGGCCAGTTGATAGATAAATTACAATAATTTAATATTATTTTTATCACAGCAGGCAGGCAATTTTTTTTTGTAAATCATTTCAAGCAATTATTAGTAT
This sequence comes from Pteraster tesselatus, assembly GCA_032273685.1. Taxonomy (NCBI): domain Eukaryota; kingdom Metazoa; phylum Echinodermata; class Asteroidea; order Velatida; family Pterasteridae; genus Pteraster; species Pteraster tesselatus. The sequence continues at coordinate 19,710 of JAVCKS010026933.1, read as the reverse complement.
CTCTCATTTAGATGCTTTTCCCCTCTAATGCTGATAACATGAGTAGCTGATTAATCCCAACTGTCTGGGCATTGACATGTATTTGTTTCCCTACTGTTAGTTTAAAGTGTCACTAACCACCCACCTTATGTTTGTGGTTGAAAACATGAATCCACCCAGGATGCTTTCACACAGTTTACTTACATGTACGCATTGCTGACAATTAATTACTTTTACATGAACAAACCCAAAGAAGCTATACTTGAGTTGTATAACCTTAGCAAAAAAACACTCAATGGCAAACTTACATGCCATTACCATTATCTGTTCACTGCCTTTATTGATACAATTCTTTGGTTTCTGACATGCGGTAATTGCCACAAATTATTTTTCCCCCCACAAAAACTCCCAAGAAAATTGTTATTTTTGTACAGTGGTGTCGATAATAGACAAAAGTGCAATAAAAATGTGATTTTTAACACTAAATAAAATTGTGATAAGCACTCTAGGCCTGCACACATAACAGTCATGGATTGTGAGTCTGTTTTCCAGTCAGTGCCTAAACGACCCGCTCGGTTGGGTTACATCAAACAACCAATTATTTAAGGATAGCCTCTTTGTCAATATGTATTTAAGCCTAGCCGGCCTCCTGTAAGTGGATGCCAAGTGTTTTATCCACCCTTTATTGTCTGTATTCATGTTCAAGTGTCAGTCATTTTGTATGCGGTTAAATTTATTCTATATGTACAGATTTCATTGCAATTATATTGTAAAAAAGTCCCTTATTATGTTTTTAAGCAAACTGCTTGATGTACAGTACTGTAAAATAATGTACATACATGTACTGTTTTCTAAAAGTGAGAACACTGTACTTGTTTACAGTGTATAATTCTAGGAGTTTGTCTTAAAGTGTGAGATTGTTCATACATGTGGTAGCATATTTGGAGGTTTAAAAGTTCAAGTAAAGGTGTTTGTACATAATGACTGTAATATTTCTTTCTACAGACGATTGTTCTTTCAAGATGTGAAACTGGATTTAATGAGTGGAAAAATTTTTGCCTCGAGCAAAGAAACGGCCCGTCTGACTGCCCTCCTTTGTCAGGCCGAACTTGGCGACTACACGCACAACAGCCAGCACTACGTGTGTTTGCCAAGCAGCTTTTGCGGTTGCACTAGCGATGACTTCATGATGCAAGTTATGGCTGAGCATGCACGTCTCCGCGGCATGAAGCAGTCGCTTGCCGAGTACAAGTTTCTGCAGGAGGCATCCGTGCTTGATAGCTATGGCATGGATATGTATCAGGGAAAGGACCCCAATGGACAGAGTGTACTGGTTGGTGTCGGACCACAGGGAATTCAGCTGTACGAGGAGGACTCAAGAACAGAATGCTTACAGAGGTGAGACATTTGTTCCTTCGGCTTATGTTCAGTTACACCTGAACATAAAACTAACATATGTATATTGTCAGAAAGCTTTAACAAAAGCATTATTTGGGAACATTAAGATCTATTGACCGATTATCAGATCGATTTTACCTCAAGAAATAAGTTTAGATGTCGAATAGATAGTTTGGTAGGTTTGCCCTTATTAGCTTCAAAATCCATCCACAGATATTTTCTTACATATTTTTTTCAAGAAATATTGTATGGATGTATTGTATTTGTGCCATATGTCATTTCAAAGGGAAAATCAAACCTGCCAAATTATCAATTCAACATTATTTCTCAAGAAATCGAATAAAATATCATTAAATTCTATAATGGTTTGCTGTTTCTATTTTCAGAATTTCTCTAGACATGATGCTAAAGGAGTCTATTAATGGCAAGTGCTTCACCATAACGTATCCTGAAGATGTAAACGATCAGATACTGCCAGTGACACTTTCTGTTAAACTCCGGAGCAAGGAAGCTGCCGAAACACTCTACCGTGCTGTGACTGAGAAGCACGAGTTCTTCTTCTGCGACACCGTTCAGCAGGATATCAGGACACAGTGCTCACGAGACTTAAAAGGAACGCTGGCCTCGATATTTACCGAGAACACCGAGTACGGCAAAAAGTTTATGTTCGACGTCCAACGCACGTGGAAAGAGGTCTATGACAGCACGCGGCGCAAGCTCCACACGGCCGAGATGGCTCAGCGTCAAAGTGAACAGGCCACGACGAGAACACTCGAATCCGACGACAATCGGGAAGACGGCGCATGTGCAATGACCGGCGTCAACGCAGTTGGCGACATGAAGAGTCTGCAGGACAGACTGGAGACAATAACGGATGGTATTCTGTGTAAAGTGTGCATGTCAACGAAACTGGACACAGCTCTCTCGCCGTGCGGACACTTGTTTTGTAGTGGTTGTATGGAGCAGGTTGAGGTGTGTCCTCTTTGTCGGGTTGCCATCCAGGAGAAACTGCACATCTTTTTGCCACTTTGAACTCACCCCACAAAACGTAGTTGCCAATTCGAACTCCACAAAAAGTAAGCGCAGAGAGAATATTGCACCAAAGCTATGAGTAAGTACATGTTAGCGATGGGTGCTGTCTGATTATGTTTTTTGTTTGAGTGACTGATTACCAAGCACGTTGACAATGACATTCCATGCATCAGACAATTGCAGTCTGTGAAGGGCCATAGGGAGTTATCGAAATGTGCCCAAAAATGTTTACCAAAATGAGTATCTTTACCAAAGACTGACCACAAGTGTTTATTTGTGAGGGGGGATTGGGGGCTTGCAAGGAAAAATCCAGAATTTATCCAAAAGAATCAATTATCATATATACAGTAATTGTATTTAATTTCCTGATAGTGGAATTCTTGAACACAATGTTGTGCAGCTACACGCACATGCCTTGCAAAACTACTTATACAAATGCACCACAAAAGGTATAATAACTACAGTATTATGAGACAAACCTTTCCGTGGAAAATGTTGTAGCATTGGGGTTTGTTCCTTTTTGTAAAGCAGCACCACTTTGTCAACTAAGTAATGTATGTATGCAGCTGGTTTCTGTTAGGGCATTGCAACATGTTTTATTTAGATTTTTAATTCTTATTTAAATCAACAAAACATTTCTTTTTTATTTATCTTGTTTTAGGGGAAAGAATTTTTATTTGTTGATTCTGTTTAGGTTTGTTCATTATGCGGGGATGGGGAGGCTTCTGTAACATAGTGTTCAGTTTTGGTAATGATTTGTGTTTATATATTTAATTACCTCCTGTCAGTGTGATTTTAATGATAATTAGAAAGAATGTGGAAGCCTACGCTCATTTAATAATTAGTCGTACTTTGTTTAGAAGCACATGATGAAATATTTTGATATATATATGTATGTATATTTTAGAAAGTCAAATCTATTTCTTATATTTCTGTGTAACCTAAATTATTTATTATCAACAGGTTAACATGTGTAGACATATACCATAACATAATCAGTTCTTAGCCACATCCTTGTCATTTTAGTTAAAATCCTGCCTTTTCCTGTAGTCGTAATGTTCCTGAACAAACATATGGGGATTTTTTTCGACAAGTCTATTGAGGTAAATAATGATATAATCAAAGAAATATCTGGAATCACTTCTACAAATGATACTGCTCAGACTGCAGATTCATGTTTAGATTGCAAACTATCAGCATTGATTAGTACACAGGTTTCGTGGTTGAGAAACACACACAGGACATATAATTTTCTAACCTTGAAAATGTTTAATGCAAATATACACTTAACCAAATTCTGAATGCGACATGCAATTCGTTTGAAGAAAATGAAAATGTGAATATGACCTATAACGTTGTTCAGTATAAGTGCTGTATTTTGCATCATTCCTAAAATAAATTAAGATTTCTTTTTAAATTTTATTTTTTAAACTATTGTAATTACTTTTGTGTGCGTGTTTAAAGGGCAACAATGCATGGTCATATACATGTAGTGGTACATATCAACAAAAGCTACATTTGTTTGTAATTAATATTGAGGTCTTCATTGATATTGGTATTACGATACCATACCATACCATACCATATAGTAATTGTAGTTTTGCCCTAAAGCCATTTTCCAACCCACGCATGTAATTTCTACAATCAAGGACACACTTTTCACTACCACTCCTGGTCTAAAAAAAAGTCTTTGTAGCTAAAAGTATTTGCCATCTCTTTCTGAATTGCACTGGAAGACCTCAAGGCTTAGCACTTACCACGCAAAACAAGACAAGGTATATCATAAAAGGTAGATTTTTTGAATCACTAATTCTTACTTTGAGCAAGTATCGTACTTGTACCTTACAAAGTATCCAATGCTTTGAAATTAACTTGGGCGAAATTTCTATAAAGTTGTTGCTTCACACTGTTCTGTAGTACACTGGTCACATTTATTAAAAAGCAGGTATGTTTTCCATATAAATTGGAAATATAATATTTCATAACATTTCAGTTACCTTCTACTTAAAGTGCATGTACATGTATATGTCAGGAGACTATGGTGTGATTTTTGAGGTGGTCATGTGCAAAATGAGCCCAATACAGCTCCCCATTAGTAAATTGCATACACAGAAATACTTGCCTGCTACAGTTTGATAAATCTGACCAGTATATTTTAGTTTAACGTTGCATTTTCAGTTCCAAGTATCTTTCTGCTGTGCCATTACACTGGCGTATTTTGTTTGTCACAAATCATAACCCATCACATGTTCATTTAGTTCATTTTCGTTTAGTCGAAGTAAAATAATACGTCAATATTTTGTAGTAATTTTGTTAGAAAAATAAAGTGTACGAAGTACAAGGTAAACGTGTTTTGTTTGTTTAACTTTTTTGTAGAAATCACCGATGGAACAATCTCGGATGCCAACATATGATAATTAAAATGGAATACAATTAAAACTGCAAAATCTAAATAAATAGTGGTTTGTTTTTTTAATGTGCATACCAAAATCTCTGCAATCTCGAAGGTTTTCCCCACCTTTGCCAAACAAAAAATTGCTGCATTGAAAACTTGAACATTATAATTTGTTTGTAGCCTTGTGAAGTGAAACCAATCCTAACTAATAAAAAAAAAAGGTTATTTATCAATAACTCTATTGAAGTGGGTAGAAAACACAGCCCAAATCCAGTGTCAGTTTTAAAAGTCAACCGCAGAATGCAATGCAAGCTTTCCGGAATCATGAACCATGCAAACCAAGGACAACTTTTGTGGAGGTTGGCAAACATGTACAGGTGTATGTGTTTAATATAAATTAACAATATATTTTGTTGCTATGTGTCCAACCTTCCTGTTCAATGCTAAACCAGTGTCCTAGGAAGTGACTCAACTTATAGCAGGAAAAGACCAACCACAAAAGAATTTCCCTAGGAAATATTTGTGTGAATGGGCCAATAATCTACAGCTGTTTGAAACCAGTGGTATAACGAAGATTAAACTAGTGCTGGTACATCATTTTGTCATTGTGTGGAAAAACAAAAAAGATCTTTTATTGATACAGAGAGAAACTGACCGGACATTTTATTCAAAGTAGTGAGAGCAAAGAGAATTTGGCTGATAGATCTTTGCAATAAATTACATGTTATTCATATTATCCATGGATGCACGCTATTTTATTTTTGTATCGGCTGCTATTGATATTTTAAAATAGTTTTCTTCGCACTCATGGTGAATCCAAAAGTTATCAGGCAATCTTAATGAAATACGAAGAAAATGCACATCATGTTTGTAAATGTTACTGAAAATCCCCAAAGTGAAAAAAAACAAAAAACAGGGCAAATTTGCAATAGCCACGACACTGTTCTTACGAATAGGAAAAGTTTGTAACCAACAGAGGGAGCTATACTCAGATGCTGGCTGCAGCTGTGTAACTTTTTATACTGTATATTTGGCCAAAGAAAGTGAACTACTTTCTGCTGAGTTCATGATGCCCAAAAATCATGGAGGTAATTGGCGGTCTGAATCAAAATTTCTAACCCATAAAGTACCAACCCATTTGACCATGGCTTAGCTACATTATACTGTACTGAGCACACACAGGCCTATTAATATTTTGCTGCGTGTATATTTAAACACTATTTATTCTCTAAAATCTGACAGAATGTCTCACCCATGTAGGGACTGAACAGAAACAACATGTTCCAAATTTAGCGTAGTCCCTGGAGTTCCCCTCCACCATGCCGCACGGTAGTCAGTCGCTTGCCTCGTCTGCTCATGCTGGCTCTCAGTCTGCCCGGTATGCATGGTATCTCCGGTAATATTTACCGTTTGTATTGTACCGGCCAGACACATGACATAGTCTTCGCTAAGGACCGTTACTAACCAACGTCATTGGACAAATATTTAGGGGGCAAGCGCTTTTGCGGACAGTTTAAATCAAATCGGTTAAACTAAAATTTTGTAACACAGAGGAGCAAAAAATTATCACCTCTGGCTGTTTTGAGATAGAATGACCCAAATTCAGAATAATATTGATATTAATACAATTTATAATAACAACAATAAAAAAAAACAATTATCAGGGTTGTGAGAAACAGGCACAAATGGTGCAGTTCACAGCACCAATCGCCGGAGTTGTTCAATCCATCATGCTGTTTCTAGCTGGGGTTTGCCACCCTCTGAACTGTCCCTCTCCGCTGTATCTTTGGGCTTGTTCCAGTCCTTAAGACCCTCGGGTAATGTCGTGTCCTCTTCTACACTCCCAGTTCCCTCCACAAAGTCCTCGTAGGTTGATTTCTCAACGAAGGGCCGGGCTCCCAGAAGAGCCACCATGTCCTCCTTGCGCAGAACCTCTTTGTTTAGGAGTAGCTGTGCCACCTATTCGCACAAAGACAGTTTATAAGAACTGTCATAGGGGCCACACAGTTCTTATTGTTCAATCAAAATTGACCGCATTCTCTTCAATGAGGGCAGCCGTGATGTGCACTGTCGAGAAAACTTGACACGATGGTGTGCACATGTTGTGTGCACTGTCAAGTTAACTTGACAACGGTGTGCAGCCGTAACGTGCACTGTCTAATATATTCGACATTGACATGCTGGGTCTCCATGCCTGGGTCTGCATAGCATGCCCCCCTTTTTAGCTGTCAGCACCCCCGCCCACCTACCTTGTCCACGTCATCCTTATGTCTCGTCAACAACTCCATGGTGCGATCGTAGGCGGACTTGATGAGACTTCGAACCTCCTCGTCGATCATCTTGGCGGTCGCTTCGCTGTATGGCTTCTCCAGGACCATCTCACCTTGTTGGGGGGTGTCAAAGGACACGTTGCCCACAACGTCACTCATGCCGTGCTGGATAACCTGCAGGGAGGGGTCAAGTTGACAAAGACTGGTGGGTATGCATTCATACAGGAGTGCTGCGGTCTAGGGGGTCTACTGCGCAGTGTTCTAAAGACCGGGTTCAAGCGTCCCCGAGCAATACACTTTACCCATAATTGCATTTCTCCACCCAGGTGTATAAATGGGTATTCTGAGAGGGTAGGGGTGGTTTATGTGATTGATTAGTCAATGAGCGCCGAATATCCAAGAGCTGGGAAAGTTATTGAAATAAAACTAGCCCAATGATCAGGACTAATAATCAGGAGTAATACTCATTCATCATCGGCTCCTACAAAATGCTCCAGCCCTCATTATTTTTTTACAAATTTTGACTATAAAAATATTTACTAAAAAGCACCCACCCACCATAAAAAAAGAACAACCAACAAGAATGTTTTTTTTTTTAATCTACCCTCAAGGTCATACAATATACCTCCATCGAAATCTAGTGTTCGACGGATTAGTTAGGACTTATAAACTATATCACTGATCAAGTAGGCTTAGAATAAAACATCGGCAACTTTTAACAGTGATGACTACCATTAGCCTTTTTCCAGTATAAGATGGTGATATGGGCAGAGCCAGGGGGAGTCAAGAGTTTACCCAATCTGAAGAGTGACATCCTATGACGTCTGCCATACTTTAAAAGGGCTAATTGGAACACAACCATAATGCTATCCTTTTATTTTTTAAGTGCAGCCTCTACAAGTATAGTTTAGAAGTTGGTGTATACCAGCGAACAAAGATGGCGGAAAAGAGGGCTTCTCTGCAATATGCTGAGGCGCGAACAAATATGGCACTCTAATGAAATGCCTGGAACAAGCAAGAACCTGAGGAGGAGGAGGAGGATGTACAGAGATAGAGAGAGAGAGAGAGAGAGAGAGCGAGCGAAGGAATTGCAATTCGTGCAAACTGTTTCATCTGAATAAAATATTCTTCTCTTGGCGGCCTAACAAAAAGAAAACCAATTCCCAATTCCCACCTGCGCATAGGCAAGCTGGGTAATTTTCTTCAAGTCATCTTGCGCCCCCGTCGTTATCTTGCCGAAGAAGATCTGCTCGGCCACGCGACCCCCCAGCATCATGCACATCCTGTCGAGCAGTTGCTCCTTGGTGTACAGGAACTGCTCCCTGGGAAGATACTGGGCATATCCGAGGCCCTTCCCTCTGGGTATGATGGACACCTTCAAAAGACAAACATCACACTAGTCTATTGCATGCTAAACTAACTTTTCTGAGGAATGCGATGGGTTACAGTTTCTGAACTGTTTGATTGGAGACCAAAAAGGTAAAGGTCAAAGGTCAAAGGGTCTTGTTTGCATTAACCTGTCAATAGGCCATTTTCACAATGTTATGCACATTTTATGCATAGATTTTTCACAAAGTTTGCTCTTGACAACCCCAAAGCTTGTAACGGGTCAAGACTCGGACGAGCTTTGGATTGTCAATAGCAATCTTTGTGAAGAAAATACGCATAACATTAGGAAAGCGGCCTAGTGCGCATACTGCAAAACGATTGCAATATTTTCACATTGAATGGTGTTTACAATTTACCTGTGTTTGATTTTACTGAGTTGGTTGTTGAATGCCAAAATCACACATGGCTTAGAAATGTGTCTAGTACACTGCCAACATCGTGAATACCATCTATTGTATTTTTACACGATGCATTTAGGCCACTACTGCACATTACATTGAACAGATTGCGTAACACTTTGGAGAAAAAAGTTATCTTGGCTTGAAAAGGTTAGTTACCGCTGGCCTATATCCTGCAGAAACTCAAGAAAGGTCGGTCTTGACTGTACATATTTATTTTTCAAAACAAATATAAATTCTTTTTTTAAAGAGCCGGTCTTGTGATTCTCGAAATATTCCATTGAGAATCACCTTAAGTAGAGGATCGGCATACTCTAGGAACCAGCCAGCGATCGCATGGCCAGCCTCATGGTACGCTACTGTCTTCTTCTCTTCTGGCTGCAAAACCTGCGTCTTCTTCTCCAGACCTAGAAGATATCAGAAAGAAAAGAAAAAAACGGTTGCAAAATATCTCACTCATTCAGCCTCAAGAGTTGTATCTGGGCCAAATAAAACCAAACCCTAGTTTCTCATGAGAGCTTATTTAATTGGGTCTTCGGTCTTTTACCTGACCTGAGTATTCCCAAAATCCATAGCGGGACTTTACATACGTAATATGTAATAACGTAATATTACACATTATTAACTTCTGGCTATAAGATATGGGCATTCGAGATTCCAGCAATACTCACCCGCAATGACACGTTCTGTGGCCTGCTCAAAGTGGGTAACCTTAATGTCCTTTTCTCCATACCTGGCTGCGATCAAAGCTGCCTCATTGCACACGTTAGCTATATCAGCCCCTGTGGTGGTACCGTGACGGGAAAAAGGTATGAAAATAGCTGAACTTATCTTAATGTTACCGAAGAACTGCAGTAACTTCACCCCCCCCCCCCTCTCCCCGACCGAGGAAACACACACACATGCGTGTCGTGTTAATGGAACCAGTGAATTAACGGCACGCAATCTTCGTTACCTGTAAACCCTGGCGTTAGAGCAGCCATCTTTTTAGCCATTTTATCCTGATTTACTTCCGTCTTGAGCGGTTTCAGATGAACTTTGAATATCGAGGCTCTATCAGCAAGAAGAAAAAAAATAAAAAATCAGGAGAGATTTGAATGTGGAAATACATGTATGTTCAGGGGCTTAAAGAACCTACTGTTAAACGGAAATAATTGGGCTATTTTGGTAAATAAAATAGATCCAAACACATCGGCGAAAAAGGTCTCCTGAACAAAGAATAGAACAGGCTGTCAAATCTGGCCAGTTTTCTGAGGAAACAAATGCTATGTGACTTGCGGTTCAGAAAATTCACATGATCGATAAAAGTAGTTTTAAATTCCAGGCGTAAAATTAATATACCAGAAGTTAGTGTTCTACCGTGGAAGACAAGGTGACAGGTATCACTATCGGCGGTAGACATCATGGGGTGCACGCGCATGATGGTAACAATTGACCTTTAACCTCTTTTACTCATGGCATTTGGGTTATTTAATTAATGGAGTCATTGTAAACATTCTATCATTATAAAAAGAAGCACTGTGCACAAACAATGGACACTGAAATCTAATACAGTTAACACATGATCAAACAGCCAAGTTGAATAAAAGTTTGTCTGCATACATCTGCGTACTTTAAGAGATATGTACCTTCCCTTGATGTCCGGGGGACCGATGTAGATCTGGCGATCAAACCGGCCGGGCCTGAGGAGGGCTGGATCTAGAATATCCGGACGATTTGTACCTGCTAACACAACTACATTAGTGGTTGTATTGAATCCTGTAGAAGGGGGAGGGAAATAAAATTAAACTTCTCGGTAAATCTGAAAATGTTCACGGTTTGCAATAGCATGAGATAATAATTTGAAATTTGAACATAACATGTCACTCATAGAAACCAACATCCGTATTGGGTGAAATTTTATTAGGAAGTCTGTCTCCAACTGACTGTAACTTATTAAAAAAAAGTGGGGCCTTAAGAAATTGGTGAAACATATTCCGTGAGTATTTATTCCGTGAGTATATATTGCTTTGTGGCGATAGATGCTTCAACTGAGATCCTCGCAAAGACATAAAAAAAACAAGATAAACAACAACGTTTCTGACTTACCGTCCATCTCAACTAGAAGTTGATTCAACGTGTTCTCCTGCTCACTCTGTCCTCCAAAGTTGCTCCTTCCTCGCTTGCGGCCGACAGCGTCTATCTCATCAATGAAGAGGATGCAGGGTGCATTCTTCCTGGCCATGGAGAACATGTCCCGGACCTTTGCAAGTTAACAAAGAAAGTGGGTGAAACGTTAGCGAGACAATCCATCTGCATTGGTACATAATCAAAATTATTACAATTTGTTGTTATATAGTGTATGATTTTGAGTTGGCACAGTATCACAAACAGGGAACAGTGTGCCAAACAGGGAACAGTGTGCCAAACAGGGAACAGTGTGCCAAACAGGGCACAGTGTCAC
>JAVCKS010026923.1:0-12916 GCA_032273685.1 Pteraster tesselatus | reverse complement strand
CCGCACCGCACCGCACCGCACCGCACCGCACCGCACCGCACCGCACCGCACCGCACCGCACCGCACCGCACCGCACCCCACCGCACCGCACCGCACCGCACCGCACCCCACCGCACCGCACCGCACTTCGTAGAGATCGCTAGCCAAGTCGACTATTTCGCGAGTCACATGTGGGCGCCTGTACCATACGATGTGCGCAAATCGGAGTGCGCTTCATCACTGCGCGAGACAGAGGAGGGCGCTGTAGGCGCTTTACTATTATAGTCCCTTCATAACCAGAAGTACGACAACCTAAAATTTGAAGGCCACTGAACACGGGAAAACGGGTGCATAAACATAATAGGACACACGTATTCATCGTGCGCAGTGGAATCAAAATGGCTACGTATAGGTATAACCTTTGTACCATGTCGCAACTCTGGTTATGAAGGGACTTTATTTACTATTGAGCAAATCGGTACGGTAGGCGCTTAAAGGTATCTACCCACGATGTTCATCTTTTATAAACAGCAGGAAATTATTAATCTTTTCTGTTTTTGTTTTGTTTTTTACTCCAGTTGAAGACTTTCTCAGGGTCAACGTATTCCAGCACGTCGCGCAATGTGGGGGAGCGAAATATCTGGGTCACTATAAATATACGGGTAAAGTGATCATATCCATATATTTAAACGATTACGAATCTTGTGGGGCAAATGGCCTATCCCACAAGATGGCCGCTGATGACGTAATTACCTCATTGAATCCAAAGGACTCCAAGACCGTTCGACCGTCATCAACACACGCCCCGCTCATATTGCCCACGCAATCTGTACAACAAAGTTAGGGGAAAAACGTAACTATGGCCATTTAAAAACAAAATCATGTTTGGCGTCCCCGCCCGCTTCCTTTTTTGAGGCCGCCTCCTTTTTGTTTCTTTTTTTAAAAGAAAGAAATAATAAATATTTGATCTTTTTAGGAGTCTATAATCATTTTGGCCTCATTTTCTGTCGCATCTTGCCCATATAAACCCGATATGTCATTTCATGAGTCCAAGTAGTGGCCATTTAAAAAACAAATGGGGGTCATTTTGAGAAAGAAAAAAAAAGCCCCCGCCTAATTTTTTAAAAGGCAGGACGCTAAACAATTTTGTTTTAATGGCCTAATGTGGGGCGAGTCGTCACCGGAACGAAACATGAATAATGTATTAGCTGAGTTACGCTCAGCTAATACATATTCATGTATTAGCTGAGTTAATTTCACCTGTTTATTTCATTTAATTTATTTTATAAAATAAATGGCGTGATTGCCGTCCTGAAACTGTATACTACAGAATATGTCGAGGTTGGATGCTTCCTAATTTTCCAAAAGGAAAAATTCATGAACAGTCCTGCCAGTTTTGCCAGCGCGGATGCAGCATGCCAGCACTGTCTTCTTTTTCCTTCGTGTGCTTTGATTGAAGCTGGTCGACCTAAAACCCAATTCACGCATCAGCCCCTAGATTCGACCCTGGGTCTTCCAGTGGTGAAGGCGAGGAAGTTGTGGTCAAACATCGGCACATGTACAACTGCGCCAGTGGTTATACGTACAACTGCGTCACCCTGCCAGTACCAACATACGTGCACATGTACATGTATAGGTTCTGACATTATGACAAAGCTGGTAAAAAATACAGGACTGTTTATTTGTTGGCGTTCACGTTTCCCCCCGAAAAAAAATATTCAAATGCTGCATTTACATGTATATGTACCAAAATACACACATGATCGCAAAGGTGTACACCATAGCAATAGCGTAGGCAAAATGCAAGTGTTACAAATGGCCACATAGATGACGGCCACGACCCTCTATATAAAGACCACCTGTCCTTAAAGACCGTTTTTCCTCTCCCCTTTAGCGGTCGTTCTAGACAAGTTTGACTGTATATGTTTCTAGTAAACTTTTAGAAAAAGTGTCTTACCAATGTGCTCGATGTTAGACCATTCGCTTATGAGCAATGCCTCGAACCCGTAGCGAAACCAAGACAGATACGAGAACCACGCAATCCAAACGGGAATATCTCTGAAAGGGAAACATGCCAATATTGATTTGGTTTTTTAATGATGTACTACCAGACGACAATTAACTGTCGTCAGAAAAATACTCTCTCCCATGTATCGTGTTTTAACGTATCAGATGTCACGCATCGTGTTATCAATCGAAGGCCATTCGAGAGACAAACCTATACCCAATTAACAATTCAACATATTTGTGACCAGCTCTGCAAAAATGAGTCACATGTCGCCGAAATATATATTTTAGGTACATATATGGCTAGAAAGAGCACAATACCACCTTCTTTTTTATATATGTTGGACACCAATTGGATTCTTGGTTAACAAGTTATCTTTTGAAGAGAAACAAATACTAGGGTATAATGTGTGTAAATCCTTAGGTAGGTTACACTACAACTCAAATAAAGGTTTTGCGACATGCGACTCATTTTTGCAGAGTGGGTCACATTTATAAACCAGTTATAACAATAAAAATCCTTATTTTTAATATGTTAAATAGGCCCATTATGTTCTCAAATATATTAATATATTCAATACTAGGCCTACGTTCTCAAATAATTACACAATTATTCAACACACCTGTTCTAAACACCTAAAAATAAATAATACGAACAGACTTCAGTCCGAATAACAAAATCAATAACAAAAAAACTAACATTGACTTACCCTTCGTTAATGAATAAACCTCCCAACAGCATCATCGTGAAGGCGATAGGTGGCGCTATTGCTAACGCCATGGCAACCGAGCGGCTAACGGAGGAGAGGAAATACCCTGTAACAATCGCAAAACAAATAGTACGGACGAGGGCGTAAATATAGGGCGATATGGGATGGAAGGGGTGCCAAGCAGTCGGTAGTTTTTGTGGGTAATTAACCTTAAAGTCAATCATTATTCTCTTACCGAATGAAATAGCAGTGCCGGTGGAAAGACACACTACCAAGCAAGTCGTGAAGAAGCTAGCCGCGGATGGATATAGACCTGGTGATTATTTGGGCAATATTTAATCAATGTATCGTGATTTTGTTTTACGAGGGAAGCACGATGACAAGATAGCAATAAACGTTTGTGTGTATATATTTATAGGCGGCCATTAGGGCCAAAAATACAGTTTGTCCTTTTGTGACGAGTTTGTATTTTTGGCCCTAATGGCCGGCCAGCAAAATTATTTTTCCTACGAACTAGTTATACCTGCGCGCGCGCACATGGTCATGGCCAGAGTAGTAGTATCTTCCATTTTAGGAGTGGGGGTGGGGTAGGTATAGTAATAAGAACAATACATAATATTTAAAAACCGTAATCCTTATCCTCCCCAACCCTAACCCTGTGACTAGAGTTAGCATTGGGTTAGGATTAGAATAAGGATTAGGGTCATAAATATTATTAGTTTCAGAGCCGTTCAAACCAGCAAAGCTTACCAATCATCCAGTAGGGTACTGTGACGAGGAGAATTGGCAGAAAGATAACATGGATGGGAATCTGCACACAAAACAAGGGAGAGAAATACTCGAGACTTAGGAAGAATTCGTACTGTCATAACCTGATTGGACAATATGCACAAATGCGCGTCAACATGCGTGCTGTAATAAGCCAATCACTAAGCAAGCTTTAAATCAGCTCCGCCTCGTTAGATTGATTATTGGCAATTACTTAATGTAATTATCAGTCAGCCAATCACGTGATAGCTTGATGATAGGAGCAATTTGATTCGTCCGTGAATCCATTTCTCTACGAATTCGAACCAACACGGATATAGGCCTAATTCGATATTTCAGACACTTACAGTTGTTTATTTCCCAGGGTGGTTTGCGTACTATTAATGGTAAGTGAGCGAATCTCAAGTGTTGTTGACCAGAAATTGTGGACAAAATAACATGTGACACCCGAGCAGCTCGGTAATCTGTTTGAAGCCACCGATCCGCCATCTTACTCGTCCCGAAACATACGTTGAAATCAATGACTTTCCGCTTTAAGATGGGTCTAATAAGATGGCGGATCGGTGGTTTCAACTGCTTGCACGGGCTTCAATAGCAGACGCGCTATCAATTCCTTGGATCAGTGGGAGGCGTGGGGCCTGGTTGCGGACTGTTCAAGCGAGTGTCACAGCAACTTTGTACAAGATTGTAAAAAGCATTATTAAACTCGTTACCTCGATAATAAACTTGGCCATGAACCAAGCATCCACACGGTACATCCCGCTTCGATGCTCTCTCTTTAAGAGAGCCAGCTCCATCGGTATGGCCTGTGGATATATCAACAGTTGCTGTGAGATTTTGACAGTCGTTATTCATTACGTTGAAGTCACGATGACGAAGAGACCACAAAGGTCACAAGGGTAGTAGGCCTATAGGACAGATGGTCCAGGAATTATACTCACTTGCACTGTCGTGAAGAGGTTGGCGAAGGCAGAGTTTGATATTAGTAGGAACAGCACACCCGTGATATCTTGGACACCGCGCTGGTTGATGGGCGTCTGTAGGAAAGCTAGACCCAGTACGACTGCAATAACCTTAATAAAGGTAATAAAAAAATAAGAACCGTTTTTTATTCCTGATTCGTGTACATCAGATCCGCAAATGACTGTAATACGCAGGGCCGCCGATAATTCGGCCCCAAAGTCTTCAAAAACGGCAATTTTTTGAAAGATGAACAAATTAACAAAATTATGATTTATGTCCATTAAACAAATACAGTCTGCCTTTTGTATTCCGGTATCATCCCATTTAGGGAAGCGACCACTTCGCTAACTCGCCAAACTTGAATGAAACTTACGACTGTCTGCACCAGACGGATCTTAGACGTGAGGGGTTCTCTCTTAGCGAGTAGGTAGGCCCTCCAGAGGCACGCTTTAAACTGCTGCACCCACGAAGCGCTGTAACTGTATAATTATTGGTAGAATTACCGTCAAAATCCAGTCAAGAAATAGTCGGCACCGTATAATATACATGTATACGTAAGACTGAAAACAAACGCAAGACCCGCTGTTTGCGTGAACTCTTGCACGAGCACGGACGTATTCGCGCTGGTTACATTCAGTTAACCAGGTCTACTCTTGCGAATCTCAGAGGAAAAGAAATAGATTCTATACCCCATCAGACTTTCATTCGATCGGGACTAGGCCCGCGGGTTTTGGGCTCTATACCGTATACCCAATGGTAACTCGCTTATATCGATATAACCATAATACCAAGTACGAAAGGAAACTCTATACTGCTTGCACCATTCGTTATCCAATCGTTCAAGTATACAGAACCGCTTAGGGGAATTTAATTTGCTTAACCCTTATCTGCGCAGGAAAATTTGAAAGGAAACCCAGTCAGTATCATGCGATAACTAAGTACGGGTCTACTAAGCTAATTTGCGTGCTCATCGACTCCACGAAATGGGACACAGACTGTTTGTGGTTCAGATTTGCACACAGTGTATTTCATGTATTATTCTTTACGAAGAAATACTCACGGATGGTCACCCTTGCTAGTCGCATCTGTCAGAAACTGATCAAACAAGACGTTTTAGTATACATTTAATATAATAATTATAATTATAAGATGTCTTACGTGGTGCATTCAATGCTTGCATCAGAAAAACGTCTTCCGACGTAACGGCGATTTTTCTTTGTCTAATTAATTTATTTTAAGAAATACTATTAACTCGGCAGGACAGGTATAGGAACATTATGCATCTGTTCAGTAAACTGATTTTAAAATAATGTCCCATGAGATTCATTTGGTGGCCATTTGGGGATCAACGTCGGCAAAATGGGAAAATTGTAGAACTCTCTTTAAACCATATAGACACCAGACGGAGACGAATTGACCCATATAATTTGGAATCCTCTACCAAACTCTTAGGCCTACATCAGTACATGTATATACGCCTTCTGGAAGTTATAATACGTCAGATGGACACACAAAAAGAAGAAATAAAGACGACGATGATAAACATTATATTTCTTACCTCGTAATTTGTGCTGTTGGGAAAATGCTCGCTGACCTTTTCCAAATACGACGACTTTAGGTAGGAGTCTGTGATAACCTGCAGAATAAAATAATGTTGATTTGGGAAGTTTCTTCTAGGTCCCTTGCCAGACATCGGGGATGTCATAGAGTGACATATTTTCATGGGCCTCGGCATAGTGGAGTGGGCGGCCATTTCTCATCTTAACGAGGGAGGCCTTGTCGTGGACTTCAACTCAAGATCTTTATTGGGACCGAGAGGCGAGGGATCTATCCATCAAGCCGGCACCCTTTTTGGGGTTTAGGGTAAAATAAATGTACACGGTGTTGGCGGATGCATTGGTTACGAGTTTACCTGGACTCTTTGTCTACAAGCTTTTGCGTCATCGGGTTTGATTGCCAGCGTGCGGATGTAGAAATCGGCTGGGTTGTAGGTATGCGGACAGGAATGGCCCATGCTGAAGGAACGGCAAGTAACACAGTTTGGGCAAGTTAGTAAAAACTTCTAAGAATATGCAATACACATTTTTAGTTGTGGTGTATTGTTGAACGATGTTACGGAGAAATGGGCTCGTACCTTGCAAAGAATTCTGCCGCGTCCCTCGTGCTGCCCTGGAATGCAATACTCCCCTCGGCAACTAATATTATCCTGTCAAGGTTAACGACCAGTAATGTTTGTGTTACACAGGGGGCAGTGACGTAATCACAGTAGATATGTGGTGGCCCTCACGAGCCATCAGATGACACACACCAGACGTTGCACATCGCATAATGAATAATCAAACCCCTGTATCTGCCTGTCTTCGCGCGAGCGTGCCCAATGCGCAAGCGTGCCCAATGCGCTCCAACATGTATCGAAACTAACCTGCAGAGGGCGCCCGCCCTGTCGCAAGGCTGACTTAATGTTTTATACATGTATGTGTGATAACTTACTTGTCAAACAGGGTGTATATAGCCGAACATGGCTGGTGTATTGTGCACATGACAGTACGGCCCTCTGTCGCTAGACCCTTCAGCGTCGCAACAACACTGAGCGCCTTGAACGAGTCTAGTCCAGTCGTGGGCTCGTCACAAAACAGCAGGGAAGGGTTTGTTAGTACCTATGTGAGCGGGGGGGTATTGGTGTAAGGATTCGGTAGTATTCAAAGTGGATTGATTCAAACTAGGGGTCGCGACCCTAAGGTCGCCAAAATATGTCGGAGGGTCACTAAAATGGCCTTTTATTTTAATTCCAGTACCTCAGAAGCGAATGCAAGTCTTTTTCGTTCACCGCCAGATATTCCAGCGATACCTCGCTCCGGGTTACCGATAAGACTGTCTGCACATTCTGTCAGTCCAACCTAGATAAACAACACGAACAAAGGGACTAATTAAATATGACAGAACCGCCACCTTGAATCGGCAGTAAAAAGGAGTAGGAATTCCTCAGCATGAGGACATAAACTATAAAACGTGCACTAATATAATAGTGATTACTTCCACGTCCGCAATTTCTTCATAGACAAAGTAAAACAAATTGTGTGTTCGGAGCGCAAATGGAAAGGGGATACACTTGTCGTGCGTGCCAATTACAATTTTGCACACGCATACGTATACATTGTACACAGTGTGTGTTGATTTGCTTGAAAGTGGTCCTAGGCCTAGGGAAAGATCGAAAGGACACATGTACAATGATTATTGTTGGACCAACCAACCAAGAATTCTATTTTACGTTAGAGATTTTGCGTGTTTATGGATCTGAACGAGTACATTTGAAAATGCTTATTTCCAATTTTGCAAAAATACATTTACAATGTAATATTTTGCCATTTTTAGGTTCAGCAGATGATCGAAAGAGACGTTTTCAGTTTAAATCTGAGTTCATAAAGTTGATACTAATTATACATCCAATCTTCCTGGGAAGAAAATGAGCCATCAAACGCGTCAGCAAAATCGAAATTAGCACAATACTACTACTGTACTAGTACTAGCAAGGATGTTCCGTCATTCTACAAAATAATGACAAGGATCTAGCTAGACCTACTTCGATGTATCAATATATAAACCTCAAACAAAAATTGATTTGTTTGACATTCGTACAAATTATGTTTTATTCAAGTGGGTTCCTCACGTTAATAAAACATCCAATCCTTCGTACCATTGCCGTCACAAACATTAATAATAATAGGACAAGTTTTATCAAATCTCTTTTTAGAAGTTGTGGTGGCTCTGAAAAGAACCGATTTTTTTTGCAGTTGATGATGATGAGTCCGCGTCTATTTGGCAGCCTTGGCGGTCTTCTTGGGCAGGAGAACGGCCTGGATGTTGGGCAGGACACCTCCCTGAGCGATGGTCACCCCGCTGAGGAGCTTGTTCAACTCTTCGTCGTTACGGATGGCGAGCTGCAGATGACGGGGGTTGATCCTCGTCTTCTTGTTATCGCGGGCTGCGTTGCCGGCCAACTCGAGGATCTCGGCGGCCAGGTACTCCATGACGGCGGCCAAGTAGACCGGGGCACCGGCACCGACACGCTTGGCATAATTGCCCTTGCGAAGGAAACGGTGAACACGGCCGACGGGGAACTGCAGACCAGCTCTGGCAGATCGGCTCTTGGCCTTAGCGCGGGCTTTTCCTCCTTTACCACGTCCAGACATGATGATTTAGTTACGTTGTTCAGTCGCAAAATTTGACAAGAGTTAATACCGTTTACAAACCGTTCGGTCCTATTTATACCGTTTGGAAGGATCCGACGTCTGACCAATGAGCGAACGTTTTACACAACAAAGAGCTAGGTAGTACCAATGACTGAGCGTCTACAGAATTCGTGTGATGTACTGTACATTGTACAGTACGTGTACTACGTACATGCATTATACACATACACATTTTCCATGCGAGTACACGCTGTGTGATCGTTTACCCGCTGTGTGTGTACTGCGAGGTCATTAGGTTGACAATACAATCATGATAACCAATGACATTGTACAGAAAATGGGAGGGAAATTTTCGGCGGGAGTTCTAGTCGATCCGTTCCAGGATCCCTCATTTGCATAGGGGCGCACGATATAAGGCAAAGAATACGCGTTGTTCCATCCATCATTCTGCAAATCTTTGCAAAGCAAGTTAAGTGACATCATGCCACCAAAATCTACTGGAAAGGGACAGAAGAAGGCCGGTAAGGCCAAGGGAGCACCGCTCGCCGGTAAGAAGAGGAAGAGGAGACGAAAGGAGAGCTATGGCATCTACATCTACAAGGTGATGAAGCAGGTTCACCCCGACACTGGTATCTCCAGCCGTGCCATGAGCATCATGAACAGCTTCGTCAACGACATCTTCGAGCGCATCGCCAACGAGGCTTCCCGCCTGGCCCTGTACAACAAGAAGTCGACCATCACCAGCCGTGAGGTCCAGACTGCCGTCCGTCTCCTCCTGCCCGGTGAGCTGGCCAAGCACGCCGTCAGCGAAGGTACCAAGGCTGTCACCAAGTACACCACCTCCAAATAGACGGTATCGACATCCCAAGAAAATAACAAATCGGCTCTTATCAGAGCCACCCACAATTTCCAAAAAGAGATATAATTATTGTCTAGAATATTAAGAATTAACATGTTTAGTACGTTATTATTTACATTTTGTACCGACGGTAGGCCTATATGTTGCACGACTTCCTTTCAGATAATAGGCCTAACAAAACGGCTACAATTAGGTACTACTAGGCCCCACCTAGGGGGGGGCCCTACATGTACTTAGCTTTTAGTAGGCCCTTGACCTAGTATAAGTAAGAGTAAGACTTAATATTTTGTACATTCGCCGTTTGTCAATTATTTAGGGGACACGGGCCCATTATTATTATTATTATTATTAATAATTTATAATTTATTTTCCAATCAATCGGTACAAGTGTACACCATGAAATTGTGTGTCTGTTTCATGCAGGGTTCACGGTATGCAACCTGTGAGTAAGTGGTAGTTAAATGGTTTACTGCATGCTGCGGGCGCAATTCTGTTTTTGTTAGTAAACAATTACAGCACCTCTTTCCGGGGTTTGCGCCAAATTTCAAGGTTACTAAATAATGGCGGAAACCATTTGCTTGTACATAAACAAATGATCCATGACGGGCAATTGTTGGTTTACAGATAATGAAAACCACACGATCTCACTTCTTTCTGGGTCGTATGGACAGAGCGTTAGGGATGTGTCTATAGAGTGACATATTTTCCTGGTCCTCGTCCTCGTCATATTGGAGTTGGCGGCCAGTCCTCTTCTTCGCCGCCTTTGTTCGCTTTGAGGAGAATAGCTACCAATTTCCAGCTGGGTGGACTGGGGTACGTAGGCCCTGTCGTGGACTAGATCTCACGACTTTGGGGACGAGAGGCGAGCGCTCTGATCTACCGCTCAAGCCATCTCCCACCCCGGACAAGTACATGTACAAACTAATTTTAAAACAACGTCCAACTTCACGCTTTACAAATAAAAATACCACGACTGCCGGTTTCTATGCCTCTACTCTATGCAACGACTATTATGTGCAATTTCTTCATTGATAAACAGTAAAAAATTTTAATCACAAAGCCTTGACATTTTTAACACAGCAATCGTATTAAAGTACGATTGCTGCGCTATGCAATCTCCATTGAATTGTATTTGTACACGTACGTGCCAAGAAATTCCTGCGATTTGTAACAAATCACATGCACCACCGCCATACCTTGCCTCTCCGGTGAAACCCGTTTTACTAGAAGAAGTCTTACCGATCGAATGACTTCGTCTAGACGCTCTTGGCAAGATTTGGCTTCTATTTCCTTGTCTACTCTAAGCAAGGCCTGCAATGATAAACGAACCATGCACCAGCCATTATTATGTAAAACAGTTCTATAATAATAATACAATAATACGGAAATAGGGGCAATGTTGTTAAATATTCTGCCGGAAGCATCCACAAGAAATACTCGCGAAGAAATCATTCTAATATTTACCAAGATTTGTGTGATGATAAAGAAGCTATTAAATGTAGGATGTAAGACTCGAACCCGCGCGAATAACACAGCGAGGCGCTCTATAATTTTTATAGTCACCGATCTCTATAGAAATCTAGACAGCGCGCAGGTCGGTGGCTTCAAAAAGCGCCACCCTGGCCCATCCAGTTCTATGTATAGAGACCAGGGTTCATGGTTTTATTCCCTTTCCCCTCTCTATACCTGAAACATCAAGTGTTCTTTAACTTTTAGCCAGCCAAGAAAGAGGTTATCCTGCTGGACGTAGCCGGATATTTTGGCCAAGGAGCGCGCACGGTTGTCGCCCACGTTGGTACCGTTCACCCATATCCGACCGCCGACCACCAGGTTTTCACCGTTTCTACCGATGAGGGCGTTCAGTAAGGTAGATTTCCCCGAACCGCTACGAACGAAACAGAATGATCCC
This sequence comes from Pteraster tesselatus, assembly GCA_032273685.1. Taxonomy (NCBI): domain Eukaryota; kingdom Metazoa; phylum Echinodermata; class Asteroidea; order Velatida; family Pterasteridae; genus Pteraster; species Pteraster tesselatus. The sequence goes on along the minus strand of JAVCKS010026923.1, from coordinate 1,531 downwards.
AACATTGGAGAAAGGAACGGTATTCATTCCTTCGTATACATGATAACATTTGTTTTGTCTAACAATAGACATAAGATGTATATACCCCGGTAGAGACGAGGGGAAGACCCCATAAATCGGTGGGGGGGGGGCGGAAGACAAGTAGACCCAATTCGCAAGCTGGCGTCGTCGGCCGTGTTTGAACATTTCACCTACAGATTGTGGTGAAACTAGAATGGAAGCAGGTGCAGGTACAGGTACGACTAGGTGCCCCAGAACCACCCAGCGCTATCATGTACACTAGTTGCCATTGCTCGAACACGGTAGCTTCAGATCAATTTTACTGCCGTAGTTGACCACAATGCTCCACTGTGATTGCCAATCAGCCCTGGAAATACATTTATTTAAATTGTGTACTGTTGGTTGTTATAGTGAATACACGCTCGCCCATTCGACGTCAATGCATGCTCAACCTATAATAAACTAACAATGGACATGGGGCACAAACCGTTGTTAGGAGACAATAACGCGCTTTGTTAGCAGGCCTATGTCTATTGTTAGTTTCTCAGAACTCCACCCTCTTCCTGGGGAAGAGGATAATACACTGCCCCTGAATGCAGAACTGTTGCATCCTCGAACTCGGTGGGGGGAGTACGGGTCTGAAGTCCGTGGACGCTAACGTGTGAGTTGGGTTTTCGGTCCCTACCTAGATACTCCAATTCTGTCAAGGGCTTTTCCCCTCACCTCTTGCCTGCAACAAACTCGATAAGGCTATTCATGTATTACCACCTTCTCCGAAAGAATATCTCGAACCGTAGGCCTAAATCTAACAACTCACCTCGCTCCTAGGATAGCCGTTAATGTCCCAGGTTCAGCAACTCCCGACACTGCAATGATTAAAGAGATCATACGCGGTGTTAGTAGAAATACCACCCCAAAAATAACAATGTGGGTATAGTATGCGTTGTTAGTGGGCGCTTCATAATTTACAAAGGTGGACCACGCGACACTGAGGCTAATTATAATCTTCTGGTAAATAGTGTTTAATGACTGATTACCGACGAAACCATTGCCATTTTACAAACGAGGCTCTCAATAGTGTGCATATAATCACAAGAGGGCGACATATAGCGTCCCAAAAGATCGCGCGCTTGTGGATTACTCAAGAGATTTTCGGTAAACAGAAACAGTTCAGTCATGTGAGAAGATTATATATATATTTTTTTACAATTTTAGACGAAGTTTGGGTCTTGTGCAATAGGCTGAACCACCCATACTAATCTCTTTACTGAAGAGTTAGAATGCCCTACAAAATGAGAATGAGAATGTATACAAAATATGGCTCGCGAGGGAAGTAAGACGATGTCAGATCTAGAATTGGGAGCACCCCTCACCCATTTGTTGGTGTCAATGGAACTTTGCTCGGAAGGTACCCCTCTAATAATTATTTGATCATGATAATACGAAATCTTCTCTATTAAAAAGAACTATCGTATACCAGTACCTCTGTTCAGTAATGTCACCGGTTGGATCGTGTCGACTGTGCGACCGA
>JAVCKS010026902.1:0-12923 GCA_032273685.1 Pteraster tesselatus | reverse complement strand
CAATATTTTTCTGTAAACTGTCTTCCTGTATCGTAATCATTGGCTCAGTGCATCTCGTACTATCTGTATCGTACTGAGCCTTGCTTTCTGGGCTGTTGTATTATTGGCATAACATTTCAGAAATCTGACAGAGGATATATAGGGGTAATGTATGGCACAGGTTGATAAACACAAAAGTCATAACAAACACAGACGTCACGGACAGGATGACTATTGAACAGAAACAATATTTAGAGATGGATGGGTGTGGACGTACAGATGTAGGCTGGGTGTTTTATTACTTTGGGGGACTGGGTTGGAATCTTGATAGGAATTGCCTGCTAGCTGGGCCTGCCCGTGTAACTGTCTGGAATTGGGTCTTAGAGAACAGTTCTGTTTTGTAGCTATAGCCTGACTAAAGTTGCTTCTAGCTATGACCATAAAACAACACCAGGTTTCAAAATATTGGCAAATTTCTCGACAGCACACTTAATTTATCTCAGAACTATTCTCAAAGTTTATCGCGTGCCTATGAACACCCAAAGTGTGTTAAACTTAGAGGGTGCCATAAAGGTTATGCATGAACAGCACACATTGTGCAAAAGTATGGGTTTTCAAACACCTTCGTTAAAGATGTACTGTCGAATTATTTACAATGTTGAATTGATAATTTGGCCCATGTTATTACAGCATACAACATACGGGAACAAATCCACACAGGGATAGTAGCATGTATTTTCTTATAGGGTGAACTCGGTTTGAAAATCACAATCTTTAAAACCAACTAATTGGTCGTTAAAGTAAGCGTATAGCAAAAAGGGGCATTCTTATAGCCATATAGCTTCCTCCTGATGTTTTTGCGATCTCTGAAATTCTGCGCAGTGTGCACTACATGTATGTCTGGTTCTAATGTTCTGTAGCCCTGTTAAAAAATGACAAGGTTGATTACTATAACACTGGGTTATGTACGTATGTACTTATAGTAAGCGCTACTAAACACACCGTGCCAGCTATAAGGTCCAACCCATGAACACCAATGATGTTGAACTGACTGCAATACAAGCTGAAAAATCATAACACAATGATTCTTGTTGACCTGAAATGCTGCTCCTAGCTAATTTAACAAAGAGCATTTTGAGCAGGGACATGAAGTGGGTGAATTATAAACACACAATGTACATATGCTGGAGTCTGGGCCAATGTTATAGAGCTGCATGGCAGGGGGGAAATACATTTTATAGATATACATGTATATTGTCTGCTAAGGATTACATGTGCCTCAGATCATACGACAGTTTAGTTGATAAGGTCACGAAAATAAAGTTGCAAATGGAGAAAATTGAAATTTCTAACGGAGAACTTTCCATCAGTAAAACAACTTCTAATTCGTTAATGCCATCATTTCTTTACACATAAATAGTTGGGGAGTATACATTTAACATGTGTAGGCAATTTCAGAGAGCTCTGTCCACCTATTCTTGTATGCACAGCCTTACTATCCCTGGAGTCATCAAGGAAAAACCCTGCCAAATCCGGTTGAAATTTTCATCATCTATTTCTGAAGCATCAACCGGCAGCGAGAGATTACCTATGCTCATCAGGTAATTTCTCTACTAGTTTGAAAAATAATTTTTGATGACGTCATGAGCAAACTGCAATAACAGTACCGGATACATACTGATCGAGTTACATTCTTCTTGCCGAATGAGGTCCCAGTTTATACCATGGAATTACCCAACATCGGCTTGTTCTTTTTCGATAAAGACCAACTCTAAAAGGTTTCTGCAAACAATATTGATAACCTTTCACTGTGCAGAAAGAAGTACATGTAGCTAGTGTTTATAACCATGCAATGAATATTATCAACTACTTCATTAACTTTTCATAATATGTACTGGTTAGATTTATCCACATACAAATATATGTATACAAACATTTCTACCCGCACTAGTCCCATGTTTTACTGACACAGCCATATGTTATGTAAATTGAAATTAATATTTTATTTGAGATAGCTTTATAGGCCACAAAGAGCCTACAGATGACGCTACGATTTTAAAGGTGGAAGAAATGTCCTAGAAATTTGGATTGATCATTTTGTAGAAAATGAGAATTTATCTTATTTTCAAACAGAATGAATTTGGATGATATACCGAATAAGTTGCTGATTTAAGTTGAGCCTATGCAGAAACAAATTACTGTCTTAAAGGTTGAAGAAATATGTCCCAGAAATGGCAAAATGTCAGGGGCCAAACATCCGATTCGCAAGTTAGCACAACATTGGGGTTCGAACCTGGGGCAGTGCGTAAAGGCAACATCTATGCAGTCTGGCCTCCCACAATAGATAGTGCCCAAAGGTTCTGACCCGGCCTACTTTACCGAACCTAAACCCGATCGGAAAATCTGTGGAACATCATAAAACACAAGCTACCGAACAAAGCAGAACTCTTTGAGTTAACCTGCCATTCTAGTGAAAAAATCAATCAAGTTAGGGTGAGAAGATGACAGAAAAAAAAAGAAGAAAAAAAAAGGTATAGACCCAATCACCCAATGCATGCTGCTGACGACTGCCATGAAATATTCATAGGGTTATAATTTACTCGAACCAAACTCGTTAATTATTCATCTAACGGTATCTTAAACACCGTCTCAAGTCATGTTGAGTGGGACTAGGTGACGTATACATGTACATGCAGATATCGAACGCATACAAAGCCTTGCTCTACCTGGGAGTGCACATCAAAGTACATATCTGCGTATCATGAAAATCAAATGATTGAACATTGTTACAGAGTGACTTTGCAAAGCACTATTCTTTGTCGTTACACATGTGTATCTTTGCTTAGCACATATGTTCAACTAAGTGCTATATGAGGTAACAAATTTAACAAGGTTTGAAATGTTTTTAGGGTCTTAAAGGTTTAAGATTTGGCCATAAAAATCACAAGTCGTACGTTGGATAAACCTTCTCAATAGCAGGTTTAATTCGACTGACCGCAAGGTGCAACTGATCCCAAGTGCAGCACCTTCAAACTTCACAGCTTTGTTGTTAGCATGCAACTGACCTTTCGGATTTTCAGTTAGGGTTATACGCGCACAATATTAAGGACATCATTTAAGGACAACAATTTTGTTTTCTGTTTCTGTAACCTTTTCCCCACCGCACACAGCTGCCCGTTCTGCAATATAGGTAAAACAGGCCTACATGTAACTTCACACCCTCTTTTTTTGGGGGATGGTTTTACCTACGTACTGGGGTACACCTAGAGTTTTGATGTTTTTGAAATAAAAAAAAAAAACAGTTTGAAAATGGATAGCAATAAAACATTTTAAGAAGTAGTTGAGAACAACTGACCCTCTGCCCACCTGACAAAAAATAAAAAATAATCAATTACGGTTCTAAACTGGAATTTTGGTTAGCTGATTCTCATTTCATCAGTATTACAACTAAACCAATTTGGTGCTGGCAATTATATCACATTTGACCCCCGACGTATCATATTCAGAATTTAAACTTTGGCAGCTGTTTGGCAAAAACACTGAGTTTGGTAGAAAAAAAAAGGACATTCCAACGTGTTTACACCTACAATTTGCAAAATAGTTAATGACTATTGATTAACAACTAGATGGTTCAACATTGAGGTAGGCAAACTACAGTATACAAATAGCACAGCTGTGGCCAATGTCATGACATCTGTGTGTCAATTGTTCAAGGTTTTAATCAGATTTATCACATCATTGGCCAGTGGGGGGACAAACCCTTGTACATGTAGTTGTATCTCAAAAAAGTAAAATGTCCAAGAGGGGCCCAAAAACTGCCTTGAAATATTACCATTAGTAGCAGCCTCTTTTCTTCCGAAAACAGTTTTCGGATATTTTGAAAAAAATTCGGATGATTTTCAGATACAAACATCAAAGTTACGAGGTTACGTACTTTATTTTCAATGAGATACAAGGTTTTATCACCCAAGCGACGATATATACTTTGTGTCTTAATACTCATAGGCTGATGATTGTAAGTGTTATCACATGGTAACGTGTGTACAGAGATTGTGTCAAACATATGTCTGCTTGTGCCTAATTTCCCCCACCTCTCCAACGATGGTATGTTGGTCTAATGGGCACAACAATTTGGGGTACATGTACATGTAGGTAGGATGGGATATTTGTATTCCTATTTATTTATTTATTGTTTGAGGAGGAGGGCAGGGGGATAAGTGTTTTTTACAAAGTGATAATGAAAAAGCAAAGTGTGACGTCACCTGTCATTAGATTTTTACGCTTCCAGGGTCCAAAAAAACCCACATGCGCTCTTTTTTACTTTTCGTTTGTGTTTTAGTACTCACTCAAATCTCACTCATATTTGGCTTAATTTTTAGCAGCAAAAGGCCACAATGTCCGCTGTTTGGACCTGAAAGTGTAAAAATCATGTGGTACAAATACGATACATCATGACTTAAGAACCGAATGAGTTTAACTGATTGGACTTGGGAGATTGAGGGCACTGCTAGTCTCTTGAGTTAACGGGGCTCTAATGATGGCATTAATTATCGATTGAAGTAGAAGGATTGAGGTATTATTTACCAGAGATAATCACCGCAGTTTGTTTGGTTTAAATATGAATGCACTTATAAAATCAACCCAGAAAATGTTTGGTATTGCTTAATAAATTTTAATGCATAAAAAAGGATAGCGGCAGTAATACCAACTATTAAGCTAACTTCAAGAACTCATTTCCCTTCAATATGCTACTTATAAATTGTCTACTACTAGTGTCTAGTACTAATGTGGAACATGTGTTTTACGAATCATGTGCTACATTGTCACAACATGCACGTACACCCCGTAGCTACACCAGCTGAAATTATTACTATATAATAGTACATTAAGTCATCAAGTCTTTTAGTGTGCATTCAGTAGACTGTAAAATATGGACAGGCCCTACATTTAATTCAATTATGCTTGGATTTTCATGCACCAAATATTCAAATGCCACGATTCATTATAAAAATGTTTATAAAGCGTGACCACATATCTAGTGCCTGTTCGTGTCAAATCAAATAGTCTGGGGGATACGTTGATTGGGGCTTGCCGCTTAAAACGGGGGTTTCATTGGAGGATGGGAGGGAGTCATGGGGACATTCAGGTGTGTCCAGGTTCAAGGGAAGGGGAAAGGGTGCACAGGGGTGGGGGGGGGGTGGGCTGTCTAATCGGGAGATTAGGAGGGGGGAGATTAGGAGGGGGAAGTTTAGGGTGGGAGGAGGTCTGTAGGAGGGGATTGTAGGATAGGGTTGTGGGGGTTGTGGGAGGGAGGTTTTTGGGGTTGTGGGAGGGAGGTTGTTGGGGTTGTGGGAGGGAGATTGTGGGGGTTGTGGGAGGGAGGTTGTGGGGGTTGTGGGAGGGAGGTTGTGGGGGTTGTTGGAGGAAGGTTGTGAGGGTTGTGAGGGGTTGTGGGAGGGAGGTTGCGGGAGGGGGGTTGTGGAATGGGGTGTTGCAGGAGGGGGAGGGGGTGCAAGAGGGGGGGGGGGGGGTTGCGGGTTCAAAAAGGCCTTCTACATGTAAATACTTTTAACACACCTCATTTGAGAATCTGGAATAGAAGACCAGTGCAGTGTCATCACAGCCGATATCAGTAAACCACGCATTCCGAGTTTCTCGCGCAAAATTAGCAGCCTTGACGTTGATTGGCTCAAACTGCATCCTGTAGCGAACAATTTGCAAACAAAACAAATCATTACCGGGGGGATGGGGAATATATTTTATCCCTTCTTCTAGTCAGACTGGATGCTTATTCCCATGCTCGACAGTAGATAGCACAATTTAAACATTTATTTACAAAAATGCCTGCTCCCATTTTATGTTTTTACAAATTGTACCCTGCATGTATGACCTCAATGATGCAATGTACATTTCTGTACACCCATAAATCATGGGTATAACAATTTCAGAATACTATTATTGTAAAATACACAGCTCATTCAAAATAAATCTCGATTACTCCATCCCACGTTACAAAGTATGGATAGCGTCGGAGTGTCGGTCCATAGTGCATCTTTAAGCATGCCGGCAGCAATATGCATACATGAATTGAAACAATCATCTTGAAACTACACTTGGCATTTCCGCAGCGACATATTCATGTAACTGATGCTTGAGATAAGCTCTTCATTTTTGAAATTTCAACAGCTCATTTTGAAAACCATACGGAAATGTTCAGTTGAAGCATACGTGATAATGTGAGGGGCCCAGCGTGAACACATTGTAATATCGGACAGACAGATTATTTAGAGGAATGTATAATGTTGATTTCATTATACTTTGACGCGCCGAGCTAACTTGCACCGACTGCTGTGATTTAATTTTGAAGTATGTACATGTATCAGTACAACTTTACTTCAGCATTCAGAGGCAAAGGTTTCTTGGCTTCCAAAGCCGCGTATTGTAGCTGTTCAATAACTGAAGCCTATTTAGTTGTACTAGTTGTATATCGTATTTGTTGTTTGATAGCTGATGGATGAATGAATATGACAACAATACCAATGATAAAAATAATAAAATCGTTTCTTTGACTATTTTCTAAAATCTTACAAAACTAAAACATACATCATCATTATCAAACTGTACACTGAAACTAAAATAATAACATCTTTAAATTTCAATCAGTCTTTCAAGTTGTCAAATGTATACCTTAGCAAATGACATAATGTACGCCACAAGAATAACGGAAGCCATAGGCTGTACTAAATAAATAACATTGCCCTACGTGTAGATTTAAACTAAGCCTCACAAAATACCTATAATCCAAGCTTAATGCCTTCTGAGATGAGACATAAAGCAATTGGACTTAATAATGCAGGACGCCTTCATTAATTATTTTTCTGCCAGGTAAGTAAATAGCACGCATCCAGGGAGATTAACTGGCTTCATGTAAGAAGATACTTTAGGAATAACGTGAGAAAACAACCACATTCGGCCCTACCACATTATTTCAACTGGAGAAGGTGTGAATGGTGTGGATTTCCCCACACCAAATCTGTTCAAACAGCCAAGTGTGACCTAGCGATGAAACTTACATTGTCATGTGTAAGAATTTAATGAATTAATAATTTGAATGGAGTTTAATAGGCCAACATCATATATGTCTTACGATGTAGTCAACGAAAGGGGAACGTCACATTTCCTTTTCGTCGACTACATTTGTTGGGACTACACGGTTTAATAATATTGTGAAATCCACATAATATTTGCAATTTGCAACTTCATCCCCTTTACTTTAGTAAATTACAAATGCAATTTACGAGGTAGATAAACAAGGTACCATACCAGCCGATGGTCTAGCGAGAATTCATCATCATAAAAATTGGAGAGAGAGAGAGAGAGAGAGAGAGAGGGATAGCGAAATATAATTTTGATCAGGTCTGTAGAATAAACAGATCTATGCACTTTATAGGCTGTTTCAATTTCCAGTTTCGGTACGAATGGAGTGCTCAACAATTTTCTTGCTTCTCCAAGAGTAATTAACACCGTGACAAATGAGGCATTGCAGCTGTTGCCCATTGTGTTCATACATAATTCGAGGCTCAGTTCGTCCAATTTAGCTTGACAACAACTCCCCTTTAATACCAGGGGAGGGGAGCTAGAGTAACAATGTACTGAGGAATGTGTTGGCTAACACCATGGGTCATTGGGGCTTCGTATTACTGATAATGGAACACAGAAGGTACTGGTAATCGGAACCACCCGATGATGATATAATTGAAATAAAAACACGTGTTGCAGACCAGAGCAATGTTATGGCACTCAATCGATGATTATGCCTGAAGGAGAATCGTTGGCACGTTCACCTTGTACAAGCAACGATTTCTAGTACACCTTCTCAGTTATAGAGCACACTGGACTAAGAGGAATAAAGAGTCTGCCCTAAACACTAGATTAGGACACTTTTAGCAAAACATTCATTTGCAATTTTAGTTATATTTATCTGATTTATTTGTATCTTTCGAGAAAAGGAAATCGGTATGTAGTTATATAGTCTACCATTAGGAGTTTGTATCATAGACAGATGCTATGCCTCTACGGTGCGGGGAAAACCCCAGTAGAAACAGGAAAAAAACCCACGAGGTCAGGTAGGGACCCCAAAACTCATTTCTAACGGTGAGCACTATGAAATTGTTTTCTCTAAAATAAACAAACCATTTGAATATGTGAAGAACTCTAGGGACACGTATACAGCAAAACATCTGTATGTTATGGGTACACTAGATCTCTACAAAAATGTACAATATCAAGTAAAATAGTTATAAATTGTAACGAAGCATACATATTTTTGCACTGTATTCGCTTTGCATGCCACGCTCGCAAGTTGTTGTGAATGAGATCCTGCAGGTAATTTACACCCACTAGTAGTACATTAAGAAGCTATTACTTTTTTCTCATAGCATCGTTTATCACTGTACCTACCCGTCAGTGTTCAGTCGGTCCACCAGGGCGATTCCCATCAGATAACCACCGTAGGTGATGTTATTAGCCGAGGGGCATTCCACAACCTCGCAGTTACAGAGAGACGCGTGGGACAGACTTCCCAGAAAGTCACCCAGTTGAGTTGCTGTGTGATGCAACAAGTGAAATACGCAAAGTTTACTTGGTCCAAAAAAATGCCACAATATTCTTTGTTTGGAGTCAGAGGCGTACAAATCACATGGTGTAATATGTCATGACGTAAAGAGCCTCGTTGCATACAATATTGCATGCAGCACCATTTCGGGAAAAACTAGTTTATTGTAACACCACAAAAAGAATGGTTCTAGGACCATGATGGAGGTTCACCAAGTGTGTCTGGAGAAAAATAGTGTAAACACCACCATTTAAGACACACTTTTACGAGACACCGCAAAGAATAACAGATCTTTTACATATTACACGCAGACTGTATTAATTTTACCCAAACAAATAATTAATATGATTGATAGGCCTATATTAATTTATGCTCGCAATAACTGTTAGTGCTACTGCAGTGCTCCAGAGATACATCGTGCCACCAGTAGTAATATTAAGCCCATTATAATTCTCTGAAGTTCAAGTATGGTATGGTAGTGGCTATTTTGATGACAATCGTTAGGCCTATTAATGTTTCCACATGCATTGCAGATGCGCAAACAGATTAGGGTTGGGGAAGGGTTGGGGTTGAGGTGAGCAGCAGGCTATGAGTGAAATATTACGGGTTTGATTCTGCAGCAAGTAACTTTTTGTAATAAATTACCATGATTGCCTGGAAATTATATAGGACATGAGCTTTTCAAGATTTGTTTTTAATGAAATATTTGGGGATATCGTTATTTATAGGCCTACTACTAGTACTAGGCCTATGAGTATGATGAGTATAAATAATGTAAAATAGCATACACTACAGAAGTTCGTTTACGATCGTCGGAAAAAATAGCCTCTGCTAAATCTAAGATTTTAGTTTAAATTGCGAGCACATTTCCAAACAAACCTTCTTCCTGCGACAGCACACGATCTGGGTCACACAGCCAGGTGGCGCCACTGCCGCTGCTGCTGTTGTTGTTGTTCGACAAGCCGCAGGCGCTCGACTCCGCGATAGGGTCCGGGTAGTCCGCGGCTAGCCAACCGGTCTGGCCGCCGTACGTCGGCCTCAAAAGCAGGGCGACAATTAGCTGCAAACACACCAGAAAGCCGGACAAGGCGTGCAATGAAATGTTGCAAATGGCGCCCTGTGGCATAGCAAAACAAACGCGGCCACAGCGCACAAGATTTTGAGATCTTTTCTCGCTTTACTGTACTCGGTCCGACCAGAATGGGCCTGCGCTAGTACACGTACGTACACCCAGTCACTGATTCAGACACTTCCTGGTCCAAAGCAAAGCAAACCAAACGATACGACACAACGTCTAGTCAACGCACGACGACACGATCCGAACACAAGATCGCAACGGTCATTATCTTCGCCGTTGTCATGGTAACCGTTGAGAGCTATATCGATGTTTAACCATTGGCACTTTTAGTAGTACACTTGCGGTGCATGCGGTGAGACAAAATTACAGATGTACTTTCTCTGTTAAAATATAGTAATCGTGTACGTTCTTATGCAATCGCACGTTGAACTTGCCTGCTGCGAAGAGCCTGAATTGTGAATGAACACCCACTGGGGCGAATCACGGGTCACAGCTAGGTACAGGTGCACCGTACAGGCAGTTTCCCAAAGTCGCAGCTTTTTATTCGAGGAACTTGGCGCGATAACGTTGTAATATCGAATAATTAGATACTTATATGTTCTTACATTATGCCCACGTACATCCTCATGTGTGGTACGCTGTACTTAGTATTATAATAGACTCTCCTACCCCCCCCCCCCAAACCCCAACCCCTCCCCACCTCCCTAAGTATCTGATAGTCGTAATTACGAGATAAATAAGTCGTAGTTACGTTTTAATATCTCGTAATAACGTGTTAAGAAATATAAAATATATACTTTCACAAAACAACACTTACACCTTATACTTTTGTTTAAATCGAAATATATTCTTAAAATGGCACTAACGGGCTTTCGTACATGTAGATACTATAGAAATATAATTATTGAACCGTAATTGTCGCCTTGAACTTTGCCTTTCTTTCGCGGCATACACCCAATGCGTATTCAAATACCTGCCGTGGCAAGTTACTATACAAAAAAAGTAAACATGACAAAATACGGTTTGTGCGCATGTACTTGAATTGTACTTGTACTTTAGAATATCTATGGTCGAAACAGTAGTTACCATGGGATAATAATGACAACTTATGTGTACATAATGTACAATGTACACATGCGCACGTACGTCGCACGAGTGGACATCTGTTGACTGATGAGTGTTAAATTGCGTATAATCCGACATCACACAATTCACAATCGACGACCTCCCAACGCCCTCGTTTTATGCACACAATATGAACGTCTCGAATGAAGACTGGTCGTTTTAAGACTGTTTCGTATTACAGTGCAGTGCTCAGGCTATGTTTTGTTGTTTGATTAGTTAGCAAAATGTAGTGCTCTTTGCACCAGCTGCTGTACTTTGTTCCAATACATGAAAGAGAGAGGGAGCCGGAAAAAGACCACGCAACCCCTGTAAAGTCGGACCGTTTTTTGGGCGGTTTAAAGACGCCAATCAAGTTAATTTTCAGGTCCGCAACATTCTCACAGGCCTGCTGCCACGTCTCCTGGCTGCTCCCTCCCCGTAGGTGGAGCTGAACGTATCAACATTTTGGAGTTAGGCGCATATACAATGTATAACATAAAGACAACTCTATGTCTCAGTATACATGTACAGTACAAGGAGGCCTACCGTTCGACACCACTGGTCGGCTAAATCGCCTGCCGAGCATGCAATGCTCAATCAAGGAGTTGATCACGCTAACCAAAGCTCCACGTGGTATCTTTGGACTCAGTTGGGAGCTCTTTCACAACGCCACTTTTTGCCAGGTTGATAACTACGCCAACATCAAACCAACCCGCGTTGTCGATGCTCCGCTAACTTTAGCCTGATTTTTAACACTTTTAACACCTAACCTAGCTGGCGGTTTGTGATTCAAAAGCAAACTTATTCCATGGATGTTTCCATTTTTCTTGGAATTAACTGTTGAGTCCCATGAAACAAAATAGCAACTTAGCAAGTTTTTGCCTTTAGTCTCATAAGCCCTAAAGTATCTAATATACTGTTCAAGTCACACTGTCGAATCGGTCAAGTTTTTCACATTGAGAAAATACAATTTAGCTGGCCGCGCCGCGCAATAAAGATCAATCTATAGGTCGTCCTGATGACAATGATGTAATAAAAGAAAATATATAAACATACATGGCTACTAATTCTCTTAGTCTTTTTAGAGTCAATAATGTTGTGCTTTTACTAGCCTTCAATATCAATGAGCTAGCCAAAGTAGGGGCCACTGGGGAAGTGCAGTAGTGAGAGGAACGTAAAGCCGGGCGGATGAGGATTGGCCGAGAACTTCGCCGCCAAACGATTCGAGGATCAGTTTTATAGAGAGATGAAAGAACGATTCTCTTTCTGCTTTTCACATACAAACTTCAATGGTATATATCTATTGCATTCTTCGTTATCTTTTGACTGTATTCTATATTATCATCTGTAACATTTTCATATCTTTTAATTTGTTCATGTAAACTTGTTAGAGAACATTGTAATAAATGTACTTTGATTGATTGATTGATTGATACGGCGCGGGGAACAGATCAGGCGGAGGAACGACTAAAGGTCGATTCTCACTGAGCTTTTTTCATGCAGGCGACGAATTTTGCCAACGATACGACAGATAAAGAATGTTGTCTGTGATAAAAACGACGATTAACTTAAGTGGCGGCCGCCACATAATGTGTCAAAAAAAAGAAAAACGGTGTCACAAAAAAGAAAAACGTCGTCACACAATAATAAACACCATGGCACCGAGTCTCGTGTCCTAAATACACGTAAAATACACTTTAGTCGTAGTTTCCTTGTCGTTCCCGCGATAAACTTTGATTGAACAGGTAAGTCGCACCTGTTACTTTAGACAAGTTTCGTTATCAATTTTGTACAACTATAATTCAGGGCCACGGCTAACTGTACAATGAATAGAACATTGCAAATTCTCACAAAGTAGTAGGCCTACCGTATAGTTCCTATAAACTGCCTAAGCAAATAAGCAAAAGGAAAAACAGTGATAGGAGGGATGGCCATTGCAATAGAATTGGGTTACCAACCTGTCCTGGCCAATATAAATGAAAATTACAATAGTATTAGGTAGTATCTATCTATCTATCTATACTACTAATAAAATGCGCTGCTCCTCCTCCTCCTCCTCGGTACGTACGTCTGAGTGTACAAACTAATGTGCGTCCAAGTAAACTAATGCGCGTCCAAATTCGGGGTAGGGTAGGGGGTGGGGGTAGG
>JAVCKS010026891.1:0-12923 GCA_032273685.1 Pteraster tesselatus | reverse complement strand
TCAAATTAAATAAGCTATCGATTCCACTATAACAATTCGCCCAAATCCGTGTTCAATGTATACGGAAAAAATACCTTAAATATATCCAATTGGAAATGAATTGGAAATTTTGGTAAGGGAAAATATTCGTACTCCTGCTCACCAGATTTCTAATCGTGGATAAATTACAGTTAACGGCCAAGTACTACATACATGTATCTTCATGTAGACCTAGTGCACTACTTGAAGATAAGTAGACCGGTCTACATGAAGATAAGTATTTTTTTTTCGGAATACATGAAGATAGGTAGACTGGCCCACTTGAAGATAAGTAGCTTTGTTGAGAATACATGAAGATAAATAGACTGGTCTACATTAAGATAAGTAGTTTATGAAGATAAGTAGACTGGTCTACATGAAGATAAGTAGTTTCCATGAGGATACATGAAGATGAGTAGACCAGGCAACTTCTTTTTATTGTAATAAAAATGTGGCAAATGTATAGTAGCTCACTACTACTACTACTAGCTGTCTAACTTTATTCCTTCATTTTTTATTGTGATAAATATTATCATAGTGTATGAAGTCTAATTTATTAAGTTTATCCAAACCTCCACGCGCCTATATAAAATACGTATTTCCTCGATGCGCCCTCTCTTGATATTTAGCCTTCCACTCATTTGGGAAAATACGGTAACTAACATTTTCCACGTGATACGGGCCAGTCTACTAAACTTCTGTAGTGTAAAAAGTGGTCTACATATCTTCAAGTAGCATTTGATAGGTCTACTTATCTTCAATTATTTCGTAGGTCTACTTATATCTTCAGTTCAAGCATGGTTCAAGTAGTATTTCGTAGGTCTACAAGTAGTATTATGTAGGTCTACTTATCTTCAAGTAGTATTAGTAATTCGGTCTACTTGAAGATAAGTAGACCAGTCTACATGAAGATTATGTAGTACGCGCCGTTAACTGTAGTTTATTAGGGATAATTAGGGAACATTTGGAACATATTGATACACCACCGTTTGCCCTGGATATCAACTTACCGTCCTTTCTAAAGGAGAACATTTCGCCTTGCACAGTTCCATTGAAGATTAATCCCAGGAAAACCACGAACGTTAAGTAATGCATAACTGCCAGAGGTACAAACAGAGTGTGTTGTTATCGCAAATCCCTTCAAAAGTTAATTCCGTTTACATTGTCGTGTTTTCGTAATAAAACTTAAAAGCGTATAGGATTTCCGATTAGAGCGCTTTGCAACTAGCCAAAGTTTGTTGAATTTGTCCAACTAGGCCTACATATACATGCGCGAGATGCTGGTACTCGACTCGGTATAATAAAGTCACGGTTGAGTAACTAGCTAGCTGTGACTTGTGTGATACGCGGAAAGCGTCTGGGCAGCTAGCTGGAGCATACTGCACTAGCACTGTACGCGCGCGTACGTGAGAGGTCGAGTCAGGACAGCAAAGTACGGAATTCCATATCGGAATTCAGTCATCAACTTCCAAGATATTTGTCAAGAGGGCGCACTAGATTGTTGCTGGTAAATAATTGGTTGGGATCTGAATCAGTGAAGTTCAAGTTGGTACATTCCCAGCTTCTATTCTAGGTGTTATACAGGATTGGTAATGACTGATGGATTGAAAACAACTTTCAATTAAATCAGAAATTTTACTGTTTATCACGATGATACCTGATCTTCCTGTGAAATATTATACAAATAACGAATGTTTATGAGTGCAATGGTGCAAATTATTTTCATGAGGTGACAGATGGCACGTTCTATACAACGCCATCTGAATTTGTTACTTAAAATTCATTTGTTCGAACTTTTTCCGCTTTACAATCGTTTTGCGGTGTGAGCTTTCGCCAGCCATGTGATAGAACCATGTGATAGAACCATGTGATAGAACCATGTAATAGAACCAAACGAGTGCAATATAGAACCAAATGAGTGCAATAGAACGAATATTGCAGAGCACGTGATCGACCGTCGGCCAATCAGATGACGCGGATTTAGTCGGGCGTTGTATAAAGCATGTTATCTTCGAGAAACCTGCCCCAAAATGCATCATGATATGATATGATATGAACCTGCACAAGATGACTAGTAAAAACGTGTGGGCCTACTCACTGATTTCTCGTAAAATCGATTTCCAAATTTGATGAAATTGTTACCCAATTTTATGAAATAATACTCTTGAAAATAACACTGATCGGAACTCAATCCTATGATATACCTCTAACTTCTTCATTTGTTACCTAAAACTGTAAACGATGGGTTTACTGACACGCAATAGGCCTACTATAGCTTGCTTTTTGAGGTTTTGTTCAATGCACACATTCCGGTACACAACTCTCAGAACATCCGCCTATAATAAAGTCTGAAACAAACTATGAAAAAACTACCAAGGGAACAGGAGACATACTTTTTTATTGTTCAGAAACAACAGTGTATTAAATTAAATGGGCACAAATTCCATTGGTAATTTCTCAAAGTGAAATACATCTACCAGTGTTGTAGCCTTTAAACATTACCTATGCACCCCTGACAGCCATCCCAAGACAGCCATGTATACAAAGACAAACCAAAGCAATAGTTGGTAACTTTTACACGTACAATGCACTAACTATTAATGAGTTATGAAATACATTTTCAGAATAATTATACCCAATCCTCTTGTATCATCATTGTGTTCTGGCTGCCCCCGACATTTTTGACATTTTCTTGGCCAGTAAGATTGTGACAATGTTGATGTTGAAGGGACCCTGTTACTCTTCCATTATGGGATCAGTTCATACAGCTTATAGGTTTTGACTTCAACGTTTTTACAATGTACCACTCGATCGGTACCACTTGCTACCGGATGGTCACAATTAACTGCGATTCTGGAAAGTCGTTATATGACAAATACACAATTTAAAATCATTCATGCGATCACGTCGTAATTCACTATTTATTCACGATCTCCTATTATGTCTACAGCTAGTGTGGCACGGTGCGTAAAACATGATTCACACTGTGGTGGTAGTACGCCACCAAGCCCAGTTGGAATAGTTTCTCTCCCTTTCCCTCCCCATGTTTCATAATTCATAAGGTTTGGCTTATGTAGGTGATTATGTATACCAATGTGTGAGGTCTCCCACATTGCGGATTGGCAGCACCCAAGCAAGCGGGACATGCCATCTTCTCTGCTCCTAAAAGTTTAGCTGCATAAAATGTAGGGCGTGGTCTGCTGCAGATGGGGGATAGGAGTTACCTCCCCTGGTTACCTTTGATATCGATATAATAATAAAGGAGCAGTTCCTCAATTGATTGTCCCCTTTGCTATTTACTACGTGGCGAACCGGCAAGCACCCGTCACATAAATGTACAAAGATCATTATTGAGGAGCACTTGACATTTTTACACGTCTGTAAATTTTTTGTAAGCTCTATTAAATTAAATATTTTAAAATCTTTAAAAAACGTTTTTGAATGGCGCTGGCCATCATAATGTGTGTCCCGAATAAAGACTACATGTGCAAGTGTAGCCCTTTAGCCTTGTAGTACGAATAAGGTACAATTGTAAATGTCATTGTTATCATTAATTAATTTACAACTTTTACAAGTTTAAGCCAAATTTAAAAATACGTTAACGTGACGAGTGTAAAGCACGCTACCCCCCCCCCCCCCTCACCATGCTATACAACACTCGGTGCGTTGGTTACCGCAAATACCGTACAGTTCGATCACAGACGGCAGCGCCTCATAACGGTATCAGTATCAGTATTATCAGTATTTATTGGATCACTTTTAATACAGTGGCACTCGTTACATTCACAGTGCTTCCAAATGAACAAAACAAAATCGAAAAACTAAAAACTTCAATAGCAACAAAAACTAAGAACAGAAGATAATAACATGTCTATAACTACATTACATGTATATGCACACGTACACAGTGTACCTATAACTACGAAATTAAAAACATAACAACATGTATAAGCAGGGTTATTTTAAAAGTAAGGTTCGTTGTCTCCATGCGTCTTTCAAATACATCTTACACCATTTGTCGAATATTGAACCAAGCTTGACATTCTGAGAGTAGAAATCGTCCAGTAAATAGTGAATTTTAAGATCAGTTGAACCATATTAGTGATTATGTCCCAGTGGTTTTCCAAGTTACTTTCTTGTAAACAGACTTTAATATTATTGAAAACCTTACACCTAATAGTTCCTAATTCTGTACAATCTAACATGAAGTGTGCAACAGTTTCAATAGAGCCATTTCCGCATAAGTACCATTACAATCGTCGTACCATGCATGTTTTCTACCTTCGAGATCTAGACAATTCGATCTTGCCCTAAATTTTAAGTTTACTTCTTTAAAGTCAGTTTCGTCTTCCAGGTATGGTTCGAATGAGGGTTTGCCTTTATACATTAGGTACTATTTCAAAAATGACTTTGCAACGTACCTGGGTGCTTTCAGTATCACCCGTGCCATCTGGTATTGAAGGTTTTCAATTTTTTCGGTTGAGGATTTTTCTCCACTGAGCCAAGTAGAGCATCCATAGTTGATGGTGGGTAAGCCGATTACTCTCCAAAGCAAATCACCAAAATATATTCTGTTGAAATCGTCTTGATTATAAATGATAGATTTTATATATGAAATAATCCTGTTACCCTTTCTTATAACTTCTTCAACATGGTGTGAGTCGGTATTTGTACTAGAGATATAAATGCCCAGATATTTATAGCAATCTGTTTCTGTAATGAAATCGTTGCCTAGTTTCCATTTCATGTATTTACTCGGCCGTTGGCCAGTTATGAGGACATTCGATTTATTGTAGTTGAAAGCAAGTTTCCATTTTCTGGAAAAGTCACTTGCTGCTTGAAGAAGAAGATTCAGGTCTCTCTCGTCTTCACCGACTAACACCACGTCGTCCGCCCAAAATAGAGCACCAATTCTAACATCAACAATATTTACACCTAGATTTCTGTCTGCGATCATTTTTTGCAGTTCATTTATGAATATTGAGAACAAAATTGGAGATAATGGACATCCTTGTTTAACACCCTCAGAAATATTAAAGCATTCTGTTTGAACACCTCCGAAAACAACTTTTCCTTGAACATTAATTTTGTGTATATATCACCTAGGTTTCCCTAAATACCGACCCTTCTAAGCGCTGTAAATAACCCATCACGCCATACAGTATCAAATGCTTTCTTATAGTCTAAGAAGGCGAGGTATGTTTTCTTCCCTTCAGATTGTCTAGTGCCAATAATACCTTTGAGTGTGAAAATGTGATCTTCGCATCTCCTATCTCTTCTGAAACCGCCCTGTACTTCACTTAAGAGGTCATTTTCCTCAATAAAATTGTTTGAGAGATTATGCTGTTATAAATGTTAGCAACACAAGAACTAAGGGTAATCCCCCTGTAATTGTTCATGTCTTTAGGGTCACCTTTTTTTAGTAATGAAATTATAGTACCTATATTCCATTCATTTGGGATAGTTTTAAATTCGCATATCCTTCTGAACAGTTAGACAATGAGTTTACAATTCTGCGGCCTCCATATTTTAACATTTCGTTTGTTATTGTATCTAAGCCAGGACGTTTGTTATGTTTACAGTAATGGATTGCGGTAGCAACGTGGTCATAAGTTAAATTAAGGTCATCAAGTGTGTTCTCGTTAATATCCATACCATGTGAACAAACATCGTCGATATAAGTACTAGCCGACTGAGGTTCTTCTGAGTCCATATTCGTTTTTTCTGGGTTCTCAAAGTGCTGAATTAATGATGACTTAATTGTTTCTCTATCTGATGTTAAAATGTGAGTATCAGGAACAAAAATTGAGTTTACGTTTTTGCTTTTCTTGTTACCTTTCAACATAGTCCAAAAATCACGACATTGGGTACCGCCCTTTTCAGAAAGCTTTGTGCATTTATCCATTCGGCTTTGCATCACTTTCTTTTTAATCAATAATTTACATTATTGACGTTTAATCTGGTAGACATTCCATAAATCATTACATTGGTCTTCATCAAAGTCGACAGTACCTTTGTTCTTATAGTAAACACGGTGAGCTCGACAAGCTTGCTTTCTGTTTTCAATCAATCTCTTTGTCAAACCATGGTTTGTGTTTTTTATTTTTAGGTCTGTATCCAAAGCATTCTTTGGCAGTGGTTAATATTTCTTCTTTCCATTGGTCCCATGCCTCGTTTGCATTTAGTTTTGATGGGTCCCAGTTTTGTAACTTTGTATGAATACCCTGCTGAAACGGCCCCCAATCTTGATCCCTGATAGATAGGCCTAATGGATTATTAGACTTAAACGTAAACTTTGCAAAAGATATACGGTATGCATATTTCACCAGATTTCGCTTAATTCCCCTTTTCCTTAGGATCGCAAATGTCGACGCGAGATTATGCAGAATAGCGCATACTCCGTACATGCACATTAATAATTATGTCTACATGGATGTACATGTACGTTGCTCAAAGGCTACGATTTAATGCAATACGAATTGAAGGCCCTAATGCAAGATTCACATACTTACTATCGCTATAGTCCGCGCGTTATCTATCATGCACGCTTGCAAGACTCCCACGAGATAAAGCCTTATCGCGGCGTGTATCTGTGACGCGCTGGGAGTGAGCTTGTACTGACCCACTGATCTCTACACGTAGAGATCAGTGTACTGACCACGGACGATTATACGTCCGTGGTACTAACGCTTCTGCGCATGCGACTACTTCACTTCCGCCCCCCCCCCCCCCTTTGACCTAATTTTTGGCGTTGTATTGACTACGCGAGTAGTACATGCAGGGCGCTATTGAGACTGGAAGGAACTCTGTAATATCACTGAGTCTCGGCGCAAAACCGATGACGAATGATTATCTAAACAGGAAATTAAACGGACTGAGCGGAATCGTATTGACACACTTGGTAACTGTGCTATTTCGTGAAAATCCATCTAAACCCAGTTATCTCGTTAACGAAAACAAAATCGAATGAAAACATTACGACTTTCGGCTTTTCGATAAACTACAGGTTCGACTGAGGAATGCTTTGTAAGTTTTGGGGCTTTAATATATTTGTTTCCCTTTAGGCGTTCCATAAACGTCATCAAAAAAGCTTAACGGTCAAAAAATAATATGAACTGACTGCACTGCATATGCATGGTACGTACGTCGTGCGTATACAGTGTTCTATCTATGGTTCGTCACATCGTAGCACTATACTGTACTCAACTCGCAATATTTTGAGTCCGGCCGGGTCTTCTATCTTCAGCTAGCTCAGCTCCGCGCGCGCTCGAGTTAGCGCAGTTAGTACAGTCAATCAGTAGGCTGCAATTGCAGTGAATGCTTTAACATTTTAATGTTTATAATTATAGGCTACATGTAATAATTAATAGGCTTCTTAACCAACTCTCAACTTACTCAAGATCCTATGTGATGTGGAGATAAAACTGAAAACAACAATGCCAGTTAGAAACAAGGTAGGCAGGCTTTGGTACTGTACTCTGTATGGTACCTCTGTATAGGCCTACTGCTGCTGTGCTAGGGTCTACTTGTGTTGTCGTGGTGGTAGTGCTATGCTAGGCTTACTGCCCTACTCAGCTACTGATACCTCTTGTTTCATCACTCTGACTCAGGTCCCCTTGATTTTGCCTTGGTGGTAGAGAACCCGGCCCTTTTTTTAGATTTAGCAGCCCCACAAATGTAGGCCTAGGGCTAACCCTACTCATTGGAAAAAGAATCAAAAAAGAAATTCAAACAATGGTGTGCTGTTTAGTGTAAAATGTAACTGTGAGAATCAGCTCTGTAGCGTTAGGGTATGGAAAAGTTAGGTTTTTTTTTTTACGTGGCAAATGTTTATTTCCCTAAAAATAAGGAAAAATTTTTGGTCTGGATGAAATTTTGAATTTGGCTAAACTAGTGCCTAGTGGGGAAAAAATTTATATGCTAGGCGCCATTTTCCTTTTGTTTATTTCCCCAAATGTACCACTGAGAAAAATCTATACAATCAGTTGAGATTGTATAGATATCGTAATCTGTGTTTAGGACAAAAAACAACTTTTTGTATTCCGAATAAAGGCTACGGAAAGAATTCGAGTGCCAACTGCAGTTTCCCTTTGTATATTTTTCCAAATGTACCTGAATTAAACTGGAAAAAATTTGGAAATACACGAGGAAGAAGTTTTCAACTCGATCTAATCTGTTAATGTTATTATTGACAAAAGTACAACTGAATTAAAAATTTACCTTTTGCGGCGGTACGGTATCCCGAATAAAGGCTACACTAGCAGTTGAAAGTCTATTCGCGTATACAGTATGTGCAAATTTAGCCCTTTAAGGCTTTAGCATTGTACGGATAATTCAACTGTTGCCAACTAAAATATTCACTGCCGCACAAAAATTGAAATATTACATTTGTAAGTGTGCCGCATAATTTTTGGTTCAGCATTTTTGTTACGTTCATGGTCGCCTATTGTTATTTTATGCAGGTTTCTAGTGAGTACAAGAAGAAATTTCGATGGCATGAATCGGTAAAGTCCTCCTCATTCAAGCCATCTCCCGAACAAAAATCATCATTTGCTGGACTTTCATCAGCTGATTTGGGTAATTGTAAAACATTTATAAAAAAGAATGTACGGTATTAGTTTTGTTCAAGGAGGAAAACAAATTCTTGACACAATAGTGTACTGTAATCCTAATTGTATCCCGGAAATGTGTTTTGGGGATACTATGTTTTTCCCTCCGGTTCCTGCCCTCTCTGCAGCTCGCCATACATGTAGATGCGATAACTTGAGAACTGTTGCAAGCATATACTCTATACTTTAAAGGGACACTGGCCTCCACCCAAGAAAGAAACCTATATTGCTTTTGGGCTATGTAGATATGTTCCTGTGGCAGCCATCTTGGTTTCTCTAAAATCACCCAGAAACAGAAACCCAAAAGATGAATCCACTTTCACTTGATGCATATATTTCTGACCTCGGATGACCTTTCAAGCTCAAACTTGAGATTATGCAATCTAAAATGGCTAAATTGACAACCATTCAGGTTAGGCACATAATTTTCCTTAAACATCTGTACAAAATCATATGTGACTTTTCACTTGGTGCTATTTTTGGGGACCTTGGATGATCTTTTAGAGTCAAACAACCGGTTGTATCATCCTAATTGGCCTGTAGTGCAACCTCTATACTGCACAGCCCTGTACATAATACTGAAGTCCCCTATACTTACTATACATAGTACATGTACATGCACAAGCCAGGGCACTTTCTCATTTCATGTTAGTAATTAGTTGACCAAATCAGGAACAAGACCAGTTATACTGTGCTTAGTATTTCCTTAAGACTAAGACAACTCTTTATACAATATCAGATACTTCCGACGTCAATAACAGTCCTTGTCGAACTGACAAACCAATGTTATTATTGCCGTACTAATAATAAGGAAGCTAGTGTTATTCTAGACAATATTTTGGGCAAGATTTTACTAATACATTCGTAATTTATTCACTCGACCCATGACAATACATTGGTGAACAACAATGTTTTGATGTCGGTAATTACGAAAAAGTGTTTTAAAAAATGCAATCGACCAGTGATATTTTCTAGTACCAGGCTGTAGGCCCTACATGTATTAACATTTTACCAGCATGCTTATTTACAAGCACTTTTTTGTTTGTGGTCCTTGGTGCTTGAAGCTAATTTTGCGCCAAGCGCTAGTAAATTTTGAACCCTCTCTGGAATAAAATAAACGACAATACAAATGACAAGCTGGATTACAATGGTGATTTAATTCTATAATGTGCTACAGAAAATCAGTCTTTAGGAGCACAGTGGTCCCAAACAAAAAAGTTAACTTTGAGCTGTAGTATAAAATCACACGCTATTATCATGTACACAAAGTTCTTATAGTTGTTCATCTTCTTACGAATATAATATTTGGGCGCATGCTGCATGAGGCTGGCAAGGCCAGGAGATAAAGCAAAAACACTTTGTATTCTCAGGTTAATGTTGCACAGATTAACAACAAAACACATTGTGTTTTAGTCTTTTAGTATTAAATCACAATGATTTAATAGAAGTTCAAACTTCAATACGGGTCCTTAGTTTAAAAAATATATATATAATACTGGAAAAAACCTATTTCTTACAGCCCTACTACACATAGTGTAGTAGGGCTGTAAGAAATACCTGTACTATTTTTAGACATAGGCCTATAAAAATACAAAATAAATTCTTGTTAAAAACGAAATACACAAAACATGTATGGATAATACGAAAATCACTGCCACTAGTGTATTTACAGACTTTATTTGTTCACATTCAAATAAAATAAATATCTTATAGGCCTAGATAAAAACTCAAACAGCAGTGCAGGAATGGGAATCGAACTCAAAACTCAAAACAGTTTATATACCTCTTATTCCACTAGGCAACATTGTTTCACAGGAATTTATTGCAGAATATACCTATACCATGAACAAACATGTATACACAGAAGGCTGAACACCATGATAAGTGATAGAGTATTATTTAAATGTATACGTGCCCATATTAAGTGTATCGGTATGTGTGTGTGTGTGCGATTACCAACAGGGCAAGACGAACCATCCCTTCAGCACAGACGTAACCCACTGCCAACAAACGACAAGCTGACTTACACAACTAAGCAGTTCTTTGATGATGCCTCACGATCTAATGGGGGCAATGGGGACAACACAAAGGGAAAGGACGTCGTCAGAGCACGAGGTTCCTTGAAGACGCATACAGTTGGAGGGGTTCGGGAGATGCGAACCAAAAAGTAAGAATTACCTCGATACTGTATAAGAGTTTAGAAACATGGTTTTTCTGGATCTTTGCATTAAATTAAGAATAGTATGACTGTGGATAAGCCTTTTGTTTGAATATGAGAATAATTGTCTACAGACGTCCTATTTGTATACTCTTAGTAGACTGGGTAAATGTTCACTCCAAATCTTCAGCCTAAAGGCAAATGGTGTTACTCTGTGGAATATATGTTTTTTTTAGGGGTATTGGTGAGTGCTAAATTCAAATTTACATATATACTATATTCCCAGCTAAAAAATGGCTGATTTGGTTTAACTCGATAACTTTAAGTAAGATAACAAAAAGTACAAAAGACTTATAATGAGACTATGTGATAGTGCTTTGTATAGTTTGTTTGCTGTGTGTGGTGCAGTGTATATTGCACTGTGTATACACACACTGCCGTACCGTACCATGTGTGCAGCACCTAAACGTGGAATACAATTTCGCGGATTGTTTTCAGAATTTTCTCCTGAGTTATTTGACGTTGCAGGAAAAATGGAGCTCGATAGGACAGCAGACATTAGCAACTTTGAAGTATAATATGTTGCCATAACATGTTTGAGGCAAGCCCATACATGTAGATACACGTGTGTAATTACACCAACCTTCATTGGTCATACAATAGCCAACCATTGGCTATTGTATGGGACAATAATACATGAACAGTAGTTGACTTCCTACTGTTGGAGCTTGCTATGAATGAGTAGATGAAATTTCCTTTAACTTTAGTTGCTGGCCGAGCTAGTAAACTATAATTTTAAGAAACCCGCAAGACTTTTCAATAGCCTATGGTTTTTTCTCAAACTTGTGTAATGCTGCTATAACGTTTTTTCAAATATTGTTATGCACATACATTTACTCGAAGTACATGTATAGTATACAGATCTCTTGATGAATAATATTTCTACCAAATATATTTCATAGATTCAACAAAAATGCCACGAGCAAGCAAGCAGTGTCGGAGCATGTGACCCGCACATCCCAAAATGAGAAAGCTAAAAGTAATGAACCTGCAATCAACGCGGCTGGTAAAAAGCACAGGACTAACCTTAACAATAACAAGAACACAACGGACAGTGCCAAGAATAGTGTCGCAATAGCTAGCAAGGAAGAACAACACACAGAGCACAATGATATAACACTAGCACAGACACAGGTAGCAACAAAGGTAAAATGTTCGTATTATTTGTTTATCTTTATGCTTGAGAGAATGAGTATGATACAGGTTTTTAACACACTACAATCAACAGTGTCTATTTATCAGGTTCATGTTTGCGGAACGTTTGCAGTTCAGCAGGCAGTGTGAATCAGGTTTTTGGTACCTACCTGACCACATGGGTTTACCCCAGTCTCTACTTTTTTTTCCTGTCAAAGTCTAGTCTAAAAAGGTTTAACTTGTGCCTGTGATGCAGACCTACAAGATAGGCATACACAAATAAAAATAATGATAATCAAGGTTTTGATACCTAAATCATCTAATATCTGTGTAACATTATAATCTGTATGTAAACAAATACAGTGTACAGTGTTTAATTACTAACTCCATTTTCAGAGGCAGTCTTTTTTACCAAACCGAGACAATGATATCATTGGAACTTAAAAAAAATTATTTTTCTGTGCAGCCAAATGTAGCTTTGAAGTTGAAAGCAGGCTTCAGGGATGTGCAGCCCAAGTCAGCTAAATATCTGTCAGAATACCAGCGGAACTATGAGTGGAGGCAACCACTAGTCAAGGAATCGCCCCTCATGGCGGCGGAACAGGTACATTGATGATGAAACATGCTATTTAGCCAAATTGGTTAGACAAATTGAAATAATACAGTCACCTCTGCTAAAAGCCAAACTACAGCATAGGCCAATGAAGAATAAATGCAATACTGCGACAACATTTTTGCCATATCTGCCTTCGCAGTTTTTTTAGCTAATAAACTCTGTATAACCCACTTGAGTCGCCAATCAATTTTAGCGATCATCAAAGGAAGTCACCCGGTCATTCCTAGTTTTTGTCAACGACAATGATATATATCGAGTAGGGCTGTTGTGGTTGACAGTTTTTTTCTGTCCATGTGTCGCGGGGGGGGGGGGGGGGGGGGGGGGGGGG
>JAVCKS010026869.1:0-12926 GCA_032273685.1 Pteraster tesselatus | reverse complement strand
CTTTCCCTTCCTCCTTTCCCTCCGTCCCTCCCTTCCCTCCTTCCCTCCCTTCCCTCCTCCCTCCCTTCCCTCCTCCCTCCCTTCCCTCCTTCCCTCCCTTCCCTCCTCCCTCCCTTCATCCCCCTCCCTCCCTTCATCCCCCTCCCTCCCTTCCTCCCTCCCTCCTCCCTCCCTTCCTCCCTCCTCCCTCCCTTTATCCCCCTTTCCCTTCCTCCCACAAGGAAATTCCTACACTCAAAAATATACTGCAGCAAAAATACCAAACCTTACAAATCTGTGGGTGCTCTTGAGGTACATGTGCATGTACGCAATTCTAGGTTAGTGGCCTGCTGCGATGTGCCCCTCCCCTTTCATTTGTTTCCCAGTGTTTCCCCCCCAGTTCCTGTCCATCACCACCCCACCCACCCCCCATCCCATCCCCCCTCGCTTATGAATTCAAGAGGCTCAATTTGAATTGTATGAACTGGTAGAAGAGACAGCTTCATGAATTTTCATGTGGTGACTTCAAGTGCAGTCACTGGCTTAGGTGTTGCTGCCCCTTAGCATCGCCCCCCAACACGTTCGGTGACCTTTTCTCCGTCGTGTCCGAGAGGGACGGAGGGGCGTCTCGAGGAAGGACTGAGGGATGTCTTACACCTCTCTCTGTGCTCTCCCGGTTCCGCAAATGGGACGACCGAAGGAACTGAGAAGTTTACTCGTGGGCACAGTATAGAAGAAGGTGTTAGGATTGTTGTGGCAGGATGTCTGTAATGTGATCAATGTCCATAGTTATAATAGTTAGGACCAGTTATCACGGATGAGCTTAAAGATGCACTGCCTAATTTCAGAACCGATTTTACATCGTGAGACAATTTTAAATTAATAATTTGGTCCATCTGATATTGCACAGTATTGTATTTTCCCAAATTTTTAACTAGAGATCGTCCAAATTAGAAAAGATGATTATATTTAGACTTTAAAGATGTACTGTTACAACCTGGTTTGGTCATGTTTAGTAACTATAAAATGGTAGATGGCAGGAAGAGAATCCATCCGCTGATAGTTACAATGTATTTTCTTATCAAAATAAATTATTGGCTGGGTGCGATAATTCATCTTGAGAATACTTTTACTCTCCGTAGATGTTGGTTTTTGTTTCATGCCGTATACCTAAGAAAATAGGAAAACCTACTCAATTATCAATTCAACATTTAACAATATTCCTCTGAAATCAGACTTATTTCTGTTTATAGTACTGGTTTCATCTGTTATAAATTTATCGAATATGTTACATATTAGAGCAGCCTGACGTTTCGATCCTAGCAGAATCTTTTTCAAAGGCTAAATAACACGACAAACAAATTTATTGAATTCAAGAATGTTTCACGATCTTGGTAGTCGCTGAAACGTACGTTTAATATCACATTCTTATATATCGTCATAAAACAGATCCTATTTTTGTCAATCGAACATCTCATTCACCATTCAGTGACACATACACCCAATGATTACACAGCGCGGTGTCAATCTTACCCTTCGAGCTAGACACAAGTGGGAATAAAAAAAAACAGCCAAATGATGTATGTACATTTATTTCTCATTTTATAATCGAGAGAGGGTACTCTAAACTGTGCCGCGCTGTTTAATTTTCCTACGTTTAACTGGAGTGTTTTGACAAGGAATTGGGAATTTTTGTTAAGTTTAAAAGCTTGAGTCTATTAGGTAAATGTATCACTTATTTCTTTCTTTTTCTTTTTCCAGGAACTTTTGAAGTGCAAAGTAATTTTTTTCTTATTTCACCCAAATTCTGCCGTGCTTGAATGTTCCTCTAAATGTTTTATTAGCTCTTGACGCGTTCCATTCCGAAAGTCATATTAATGGAATATACTTGTGTTTCTTGTTTGTTCTCCACTGATGTGTTTTGATTGTCGTAGTTTTAACGCCGTTGAAAGTTTACCCTCAGATCGTGATGACTTTCAAAAGTGTGAAGTTTGACTGCACGGGCATACGAATGGAAACTGTCAGATCTATGAAGTGTTTTGAGCGTAATTTTAGTTTCATATGGATTCCTGTCGGGAACTAAGCCATTGGACAGGCTAACATGTGCAATCTCTATGAGAGAACAGCATCAAAAAACATTTAAAAAAAGGTCAATTTTTGCATCCATCACCACTACTACATTATCTAACAGACTATACCTTAGTTCTTGCTACATTATGATCCATACATTACATTCTTCCGGAAAATGAAAGAAAAACTGAACAAACAATTGATTTTGCCTCACATAATTTACATCAAACATTACATTTTTAGTCAAAAATGTACCCGTTTTGTATGCAAAATGCGCGTTTTGTCAAACACTCGTCTAAAACTATTATCATAATATTAAACAGCACCACCTGGCGGCTTAGATCTCTCAAGTCATTTTTCCTTATCTTGTCAGCTTTCTAACAATATAAACACAAATAAAACTAGACATTGATATTTTGTTTGTAAACAAAAATACGGTGTTCGAAATCTAAGTTCATGCGAAGTTTCAAGTCTTTAGGCGTTTAAATTTTTGAGATTTTCTGCCGAGAAGTTTCACCGAGAAGAAGAGGGAAGAAAAAAACAAACAAAAACACAACTGCAGTTTTAATAGGTTTTCGGAGGTTGCCAAACACCTAACAAACTTTTCCAGCAAAAAGACAAATTTCAAACCTTTTTTAAGGCCTGAGTTTAAAGGGTCATTGCAGTATTAATTGTTTGCCCTGGCCTAAGATTGGGAACATTTTAATTTAACATTTCTAGAGAACCTTGAGCCAGGCGTCAGACAGCGGGTAGTCTTTGTGACGGCGCGAGTACACCCTGGAGAGACTCCCGCCTCCCTTGTCTGTCAAGGTAGGGATAAAAACTTTGCACTACCAAGGTACCAGTCTAAAGAGAAAACCCAAATTTGGGTTTTTTCGGGGGGGGGGGGTGAGGGTTCTAGGTCACGTGCCTCAGCTTCAACTCTGTGGAATTTGGTCCTTCCCCTCATTGGAACTTCCCCCTAGTTTATTTCTTCCCAACTCCAAAACTGTTTGCCTAGGATACAGACCCTTGTAGTAGGCTATATAACCCTAACTCTACGAACCCCTTCCCTCGAAAGATGTGAATAAACTAACCAACAGTTACAATTAAATGACAAGAAGACATATGATGCTGTGTCATCTATTCTAGTTTCTTTGTAACGAAAAGAAAAAAGTAGACATATGTACATGTATCGTCCTTTATGTTGTGTACATTTGTTTGCTGTGCATACTGTACACATGTACATCAACCAAAAACCGTTTTGTCTTTTTTGGGGGCGGGGGTTATTGCTAAGGTCTGATTGACTTTCTGCTGAGTCACCATCCCGTTGCTAAGGTCCTACGTGATCATGTGGTCTTCAAGGTTGTTCCGATGCTTAATCCAGATGGAGTTTATCTCGGCAACTACAGGTATTTAAATCAATCAGTTGCGAAAAAAAAAAACCTTTGACTCATTTTACTTCTTGAGATGGCGAATACTTATTCAAGAGTACCGTACTTTGTGAAAGTTTGATTAATTACCGTTTTAAGAAACAGAGACTTGCCAGGTACCTGACATCCAGCAACCAGTATCAATCAAGTTCCTACGATAGCTAGATTCTTACCTCATTGCGTGTGTACCACCTGCGTAGCGTTGAAAATGCTGTATTTTTCTGTAAAAAATAGTTCTACTAGCTAGACAGCGAGGTAGCCGTGCGCTTTTTAATGCATCACCTCAAACGACCCCTCCTTCCCCTCCTCTCGATTCAAGAAAAAACAAAATTCATTGTATGACTGATTGGCTGGAAAAAAGAACTTATTTTGTTTGTGTTTATATTTTAATGTGGTTATTTATGGTTATTGAGGTTCGGAGTTGTGAGTCACGGGAGTGTGTTTTCCACTTGTTTATATCTTTAACAATCGCACTTGGCGCTTTAGCCCCGGAGCGGTACATGCTTGTTTACATCATTCAGCTTTGTATGTTGCAGAAAATTATTATCGAATTTTTAGATAAACACTGACCTCACCGAATACCCACCCCCCTCCTCACCCACAAGATGGCCGCTTCGTTGAACAGTATTTGTAGTGGTACAATGCCACTTTATACCTGGTTGACCAAAAAAGTGCCAAAATCAAAGGGAATTTTTTTAAATTTTGTTTTCAAAGAATAATAAGATGACTAGTGTACACTGTTAATAGTTTCTTAAGTTTCTAGTGGATCATTTCTCTAAATCTGCGACTTTTTGTTAGTGTACAAATAGTTATTTGGGTGAGTTAAATCGTGAAACTATTGATTGGTCCTTATAATAAATATCCAACGACTTTGGGAGGAAAATATCCCCAACTTCGTACTGCCAGGGATAAATATTCCATCCTATGTGAACATCCTAGAAGGGTGACTCCAGTTTCCCTGACAATTTGCCAGTAGGGTACAGTTACTACTTTTTGTTAGGGTATTTTGTGTTTAGAATTATTAAAAGTCAATGTCTATTCATTTTAATTATTAAGACTCTACAATATCATGTAGAGTCATAAAATAATGTGGCGGTACATGTACCTTTACTAAACTAACAGGTGACACCATCACAGATTGATTCCCTGATTTAACTTACCCAGCACCCATTTAGACACCAGAGTATAGGAAGGTACTTTAGGGTAAAGTGTCACGCCCACGAAATAGCACACATTGCTTACAGGCAAGCAACGAGCCTGTAAACGAAGCTCCCAGTGCACTGACTAATACCCGCTGGGCCAATATGCCCTTAATTGAGGGGTTTGTTTGTGATTGTCGAGGGCAGGTGCTCCCTGATGGGTTTCGACCTGAATAGACACTGGACGGAGCCCTCCCCCTGGGCCCACCCTACCCTACATGCCAACAAACACCTACTGATGGACATGAACAATAGCAGTGTGAGTATTGATCGGGTGGTCTGGGTTTCGGCGGCACTGTTTGGAAGTTCATCGGCTAATGTTTGTTTTGTAAGGGAAGCCAACCATCGTTTGTGCTACCAGACAGAAGCTTGATCCCCCTCCTGTGTTCCCCCTTCTCAATTGATTCACAATGATGTTGCAGTTAGTCATTGTGCAAGAATCATTCTCTTATGCTAGATTGAACACTGCGCTGTACAGCATTGCTTCTATAATCAAACAAAATGCACAAATATTTAGAAATTGGGGTGGATCCGGGAATTGTGAATGGGAGGTGCTTGAAGAGGAATTGTGGATGGGGGGTGCTTGAAGAAGAATTGTGGATGGGGGGTACCCGCAGAGGAATTGTGGATATGGGGGTACCCAAAGAGGAATTGTGGATATTGGGGTACCCAAGAGGAATTGTGGATATTGGGGTACCCAAAGAGGAATTGTGGATATGGGGGTACCCAAAGAGGAATTGTGGATATGGGGGTACCCGCAGAGGAATTGTGGATATGGGGGTACCCGCAGAGGAATTGTGGATATGGGGGTACCCAAAGAGGAATTGTGGAAGGGGGTCCCCGAAAAGGAATTGTGGATTAAAGGTACCCAAAGAGGAATTTCCGGGACTGTTAAGATGTATAATCCTGTTCATTCTGTGATCTACAGAAGATAGACGTTGATTTCTATGTGGACATCCACGCCCACTCAACCCTAATGAATGGTTTCATGTACGGCAATGCCTATGATGACCCAGTACGCTATGAGAAGCAGGCGGTCTTCCCGAGGCTGATGTGTGCCAATGCCGAAGATTTTTCAATGGTAAGTCAATTATTTTTTTTTAATTTAAACTATAATATGTGTCCCCGCAAATGAAAAAAAAAAAAAAAAAAAATATGATTTTATATTAAAAGTATATATTCATTGAGTATATTTACTGAGCTTTACCACAGTCTAACCATCCCTTGTCTCACCCTGGTCTGACTGACCTCTAGTCCGGCTGACCCCATTCTGGCTGACCATTGGATCGTGGGTTCGAATCTAAGCCACAAGTTATAGCTACTGTAAATAACAAAGAATTTCCTTAATAAACAGAAATTAGATTAGATTAAGGCTGCCTATTCCATTTCCTCCTCCCGGACTGATTTGGCGAAGATTACCCAGAACGCAACTCCCCAGCCGTCGTCGTTAGTTGCTACCCTAGGCTAGTCTGTGACTCACGGCTTATCACGTTAGCTTGGGGGGCTCACCTGATGAACACAGTGCTTTAAGACTTTGTGTAATTACTATGTTATCATCCATCCATGTGGGGGCTCACCGGCGGGACTGGGCAGCCTTGAATTAAGCACACCATAATCGGGTTGTCCTTCGCTGCTAATGATAACTGTTGAATTTCCAAGCTTGGAAAGTGCAGAATGTTGTCAATTATTTAATGATTATGATGGAGTTGGATGGAAGAGGAGGGGGGGGGGGATAGGGTAGTAGAAGAGGGGACGGGGGGTGACGAGGAATGGCAGTTTTAAAGGAAAACTATGTATTGCTCTGTTTATCGGAAATAATGTGATGTGCCTTAAAACCATAAATGTTAGTATGAGTGCACTGTAAATATGCATTTACTGCATATATACCGGTACCGTATGCATACAGTTGTACAACACTTGCACTGCACTCATAGTAATAACATTCATGTTTTCCCAACAATGACATCACGGACAGGCTGTGAGTGGTTTTTACAGAATCATGGCTTCAGAATGTCATAAAAATTGCGGTTTTTCCACTTATAAAAAAGTGAAAATATTCAAAAGAATAGGTTTTTTGGTTACGGGGGATGCATAGGCTGTCAAAAATGTCTGAAAGGTCATAATGTTGATTTTTACTACACACCCTCTTTAAAGGAAAACTATGTATCGCTCCGTTTATCGAAAATAATGTGATGTGCCTAAAACCATAAATGTTATTTCCGAGTATAGAAAGAAAAACAAAAACTGTTATATAATTCTTCTTATTTGTTGGGGGGAGACCACTAATAGGGAAAAAGATCGAAACGTGTCGTCAAAAAATGTTTTACTTTCATTTCTAAACAACAAAGATTGCAAGCACAATATGGAAATAAAAATAAAACCAACATGTACTATACTCCACTACATGCTCCCGAAAGCTCATGATTAAATAAAATTGTACTAGTCTACAAAGTGCTGTTTGTTACATTTTCAGTTCTTACTTTTACATGTACATCGACTAGTGTGGCTATTTTGTTTATTATTTAATATGGAAATAGTGAGGTAGAGGGCAAAAATAATGTAAGGGATATTTTACAGACTTAGTTGGTACCAAGTGATATCGTTTTCGCTGTGCTTTCCTCATTGGCTGGTGAGCCGTCATTGCTGGGATTTTGGTCCCTGCCTGACCTCGTGAGGTTTGCAGAGAACTTTAGTTTTCCCTCCCATTTCTAGGATGGAAACTTTGTAATTATCTTCTCAAGTAGCTAGGTTTTGTCTGGGATTTTTCTCTTTCACTTTTAACCATCTTCCTTGGGTTTTTTCCTCTGGGGTTTTATTTCCACATCTGGAATGGAAACTTCATTATTTTCTAGTCACTAGGTTTCTTCTGGGGTTTCCTCTCCAACTTCTAAAACTACAACTTCTCCATCATCTTCTAGTCACTAGGTTTCTTCTTGGGTTTTCCCTCCCACTTCTAAAACTATAACTTCTCCATCATCTTCTAGTCACTAGGTTTCTTCTTTGGTTTTCCCTCCCACTTCTAAAACTACAACTTTATCATCATCATCATCATCTAGTCACTAGGATCCCACTTCTAAAATCTTCATTAAGTTTCTTCCGTCTTACAAGCTGCAGTTGCCAGCTAAACTAATTCAAGATGAAGGTACAGTGTTACTCATAAGTGACTATTGCCGACATTTGTCCAAACTGATACAGAATGATGTGTCTCTATTAGTAACGATGTATTAACTTTCATCTGACTGCTCCAAAACTTTGTTTATACCAAGATGTTTGCCCTTGTTTTTTATGTCGGAGTGTGTGCCAGCGAAATGCTGACGTTCAATGAGTCACGTTGCAAATCTTTTACCGAAGGTCAGAAAGGCATGAGAACCAGGGGGGTTTGTTTTCTCGTCCTCCGTGCAAGGGGGCCCTCTAGATACACCGTGCGCCTTCATTCAGGTGTGCAAATGTACAAAAATTAGTCATGTTCAGTGCATTCACAGGGCCGGCGCCAACTCCGACAACAACAGAGTGAGATAGAGAGACTAAAAAAAAAAAACCAGATAGAATATTAGAAAGGTAACCTTCAAAGCCTTGTTTTTTATTCGAAAGCCTGAATTACCGAATGAGTCACATGAGAGAATAGGACGGAATACCGATGCTGCACGTTACCCTGATGGGACGGCTGATTGGCCCCCGCGCGGTAACCAATCAGATATTGCATTCGTGTATTCGATCTTCCCTGGAGGCAGAAACGAATAAAGCACCAGCCTCCCTACGTCATAACCCATTACCGCAGTCTCAGACCGCGGCACTGACCCACCCCCCGCCCACCCGTAATATAGTTCCGTTCTTCGTCTACTACTTCATGAGACGGCTGTATGCGCATAATGTGCACCCCCTGCAATAAGCTGGCGTGTTTACAGACTAGGGGAATAGGGGCATGTTCATTATCCAGTCTGTGCTGTGTGTAGTGCACCTGTTGATTTGTATGCGGTTTGTGTTGTCATTGATGACGGCCATTAGTGGCTGGGCTGGAATACGTAATAGATCTTGTACAGTCATCTATCCACTCAAGTCCGGTGTAGCGCTGTTTTGTTTTTTATTCGTTTTCTTGAGCATGGAAAAGTAAACGTGAGAAAAACTTAAACTTGGGAATTATGTGAAAGATTTAGCCATCTGCTTTGGGTGTGTTTGTACTGTACTGTGGATGTACTGTACATGGGACTTAACCAAAGTGTTCACTAAAATGTTTACCCAAGAGCGGATGGGAGGAAGGGGGCTGTGTTTCACCCATGCGAGGGTCGGAGGAAGGGGGCTGTGTTTCACCCATGAGATGTTAGGAGGAAGGGGGCTGTGTTTCACCCATGCGAGTTTGGGAGGATGGGGGCTGTGTTTAACCCATGCGAGGGTTGGAGGAAGGGGGCTGTGTTTCACCCAGAAGATGTTAGGAGGAAGGGGGCTGTGTTTCACCCATGCGAGTTTGGGAGGATGGGGGCTATGTTTAACCCATGAGAGGGTTGGAGGAAGGGGGCTGTGTTTCACCCATGGGAGGTTGGGAGGATTGGGGCTGTATTTCACCCAGGAGATGTTAGGAGGAAGGGGGCTGTGTTTCACCCAGAAGATGTTAGAAGGAAGGGAGGCTGTGTTTCACCAATGCGAGTTTGGGAGGATGGGGGCTGTGTTTCACCCATGAGATGTTAGGAGGAAGGAGGCTGTGTTTCACCCATGAGATGTTAGGAGGAAGGGGGCTGTGTTTCACCCATGGGATGTTAGGAGGAAGGAGGCTGTGTTTCACCCATGAGATGTTAGGAGGAAGGGGGCTGTGTTTCACCCATGAGAGGTTAGGAGGAAGGGGGCTGTGTTTCACCCATGAGAGGGTGGGAGGTTTACACAGTAGGAGAGGGGAGGTTGGGAGGATGGGCACAATATAAAATTAAAGGAAAACAAACATTCAACTTTTCTTTGCTGTAAATTGGTACATAAAATAAACTGCCTACATGTACATTCATTGTACTGGAATCTCAAATGTACTAAACTATATTTGATAAAAGATAAATCTGTTAATTTACAAATAATATCGGATTAGGGGCCTATATCCACCCTGCTGTTTTAATTAGACAGGCTTTTCAATCATCCTAGATGTTTCTCCAAAAATGTGCTTTATTACTGCCATCTTTCACTCATCATAAGAAACACAATTTGATATAGAGGGCGCTGTGCCACTTTTACACTGCACCAAGAATGGATCTACTGTTGCCCATCATTACAAATCTGAACTGTTTGGCATAGTATGAGCTGATGATCATCATTTTGTACTGTGATGTTTCTTATTATTGGGGGTGGGGGAGTTTAATTCCATGGACTTTTATTTCCTGGGGGTTCCATTCCCTGGGGGTTTCATTCCCCGGGGGTTCCATTCCCTTGGAGGGGGTTCCAATCCCTGGGGGGGGGGGGTTCCATTCCCTTGGGGGAGGGGGGCCTAGGGGGTTCCATTCCCTGGGGGTTTTATTGTCTCCCCCCCCCCCATAGTTTCATTGTCCCTATGGTATCATTCTTGGGAATTGTTAAAGTTATTTCAATTCTCACTTCAGCCAGTATACTATAGTCATCATCAGGTTTGTGAGATCCACCTTGTATTTTGGTTCTCGTTAAACATATCATGACTAAAGCTATACTTTGAGAAAATAAAGTTGTTGGTATTTTTCAACTCAGTAGAAATATATCTTTCTAATGGTATGTAACACTTTGGGGTTTGACTAATAGAGAGTATACACAACAGAGCATGTGAAAGACATGAGATCCACCATGAAGTAAAATATTATAATTACGAGAAAAAAAGACTTCAAAGAAGATTCACCAAATGATGCAGTACAGAGAAATGTATGTTCATTTCCATAAAACTACTACCTTTTTTTATCATATTATGATAATATAACTTTAGGATATGCTAGAATAGAAGTTTAAGCCTTTCGCTACCCAATTGTTTTCAGAATAAGGCTAGCGAGAACCGGCTAAAATTACACATTGTATTCTATTCATAATAGAATTACATAATATTGGTTTACATTCCTGTCGACTATAGTCGTCAATAGTAGTGAGAGGGTTAACATCTGAATAATTAAAACATTGATTATCCCATCAAATTTTGACTTTCAATAGCCACACTGAAAAACAGCTTTGTGTGACTTTATCCTGGTTTTGTGGTGACAGGTCACATGAAGGTTTTTACAAGAACTAAAGTACATGGTGTATTCACTGAACGCACCCACCCCTTCTCTTTATATTAAATTACATAGTATTGCAGTAAACAGCCTAAGTATATGTATTCTCGCCTTGCCTACCTGTCAGTGCTTTTCTGTATCAAGTTTTTAGTAAACCAGCTTAATCCATGTGCATTATCAAATTAATGCTAAAAGCCCTCGTGTGTTACAGTCATATTAATCCTAATTGAATACCTTAATCATCCCGTAGATTTCATCTGTGGTGCTCTGTTTTGTTGTTGTCTGGTGTCGCCCTGCAAATTAGTGGGTTTTTCATAATTTATTTACATCTCCAAATCCTACAAAATATTTTTATGTACAGAATGGTGAAAAGGAGGTACATGTAATGTATTTGCCGGCATTTGTCTGCCTGGCTGCGTCTGCCTGCCTGCGTCTGCCTGCCTGTCTGCCTGTCTGCCTGCCTGCCTGCCTGTCTGCCTGCCTGTCTGCCTGTCTGCCTGTCTGCCTGCCTGCCTGTCTATTAGCAAAATATTTCAAAGAACTCCTGGGCCTGGGCATGGACTTTTTTTCAAGGGGTAGGGCTTTGCCCAAGGAAGCTTTACATTTTGGTGATGTTACGACGTGAAATTATGTTATGACATCAGAACAACTTTGTTATGGGTGGAATATGCAAAATGCTCATCAACAGAGGGCGCTATTTAACATGGGACAATCTTCAAATCAGATTTGATTCAAATTTGAATCACAACTGAAGGGCGGCAGTAGGACAGATCCGATTTTATAATCATTGCAATGTGGCGGAGGTATCGAACCCCCTCTGGGATTTGAACCCCACTGGGTTTTGAACTCCCTGCCAGGATTTGAACCTCACATCAGGATTCAAACCTCCAACCAGGATTTAGACCCTCCACCAGAATTCAAACCCCCCACCAGGGTTCGAACCAGAGACCTACAGTGCTGGAAAGTACTACCACTACCACTACCACTACCACTACCACTACCACTACCACTACCACTACCACTACCACTACCACTACCACTACCACCACTACTACATCCACTACTACATGTACTACACCACCACCTGACTACCCTTTTGAATGATACCCAAATAAGGAATGTTGTTATGGTTGGTATTACTATCCTCACAGGTAAACACGTCCTTCAACCGGGACGCCGTCAAGGCCGGTACAGGCCGGCGCTTTCTGGGCGGCATCCTGGACCAGAACTCGCTGTGTTACACACTGGAGGTGTCTTTCTACTGTTACGCGACCAACGGGGGCAGCACACTGGTCCATTACGATGAGGAAGGGTGTATCCTTTATGATAGAGTGAGGCCAGGGGGGGGGGATAGGGAGAGTGCACCAATAGGGAGGAAAAAGCAATTTAATCTAGCCCAGCTTCAAGGGCATTCGCTACTTAACCCTTTCATTACCATTGGGGACTATAGTCGACAAGAAAGATAGGCATGGATACCAGCCAATGGTTGCTTGCATTGTACACCAATAGCTGGTTCCCACTAGCCTATTACTAAAACAATTTGGTAATGAAAGGGTTAATTTCATCTGCTTGTGCTGTGTTGTCTTCTTGGGCAAGACACTTTACCGTTAAGTGCCTCTCTGTAGTAAATGGTTGCTGGCAAGTTGTAATAGTGAATCTAGCATGCCCAAGGGGTCAACCAGTGATGGACTAGCATCCCATCCAGGGGAGTAGTACCCTCAGTCACTTCAGGGTTAAGCTCCGGCCTGGATGCCCCACTAGGCTTGGGGCGTCAGACCTCGACCGAGACACTCCTTACATAGATGCTGTCTTCTCCTTAATGTCAATATATCTAGATATGAGGTTGGGCCGTAATCTTGCCAAGACATTTTTGGATTACTACAAGTTAACATCTCTGATAGAACCCAGGCCGACAGTGTTACCACTCAGCCATGCACAGGTAAGCAACTATTGCCCCGCTGTACCGTCACTACAGCTAACTCAATTAATAACTATTGCCCTGCTGTACAGTCACCACAGCAAACCTAATCAATAACTGTCGCCCTGCTGTACAGCAACCACAG
>JAVCKS010026858.1:0-11640 GCA_032273685.1 Pteraster tesselatus | reverse complement strand
AATCCGTTTGTTTGTCCGTCTGTTTGTTTATTTCCTCCTTCAGTTTCCTTCCGATCAGGCTGAAACGTTCTGGGGTGACCGGTGGCACGCACGCGGTGGTTTTGGACAACTTCATAGAAAAAATAACACTTGGAACAAATAAAAAGTAGAACAGTAACCGCCGCGTGCGTAGAAGTGGATGCGCAAATGCGTGTGTCATACGGAAGGGAATTGAGGGCGTTTGCGTTGAATGCGAACTGGCAATTTAACGATCTAACTTCCCAGACCGAATCACATTGAGTGTTAATTATGTATTGTTTGATTGTACATGTATAGAACCTTATCAAAATAACGGCCATCTTTGGGAAGCTATAGTCGATGGAAGGGCCCAGAGCCGCGAATAGGCAATAACAGTTGGCCAGGCTCTCTGGTATAGGGTCTTTAGTTGACTCTATACGGCACAAAAGACAACTGTTTTAGGGAGGAAGTACATGTTCTGCTCTGCATTCGTAAAGGACAGTCTACACACACCACTTATTAGGCTAACAACTACACTATCCAGACTTACGGAACGTGACATTTTATTTATCCGTACGGAAAGGAGCGACTTTGGAGGAAGACGCGTTCTACTCGCCCCGGGAACCGTTGCGTGGGCGCTGACCCCAACCGGAACTGGGGGTTTCATTGGGGAGGTACGTGCAAGCATAACGCAGTATTCCTTAGGCTGCGCTACTCGCTCTGTATTTTGGCGTTTTTGTTTGTTTTCAAGGTGGCAATATCAGAAGATGGAATTGAAATAAATTCACCAGATCCGTGTTCATTTATTTGTTCGGATCACGGATCACAAAACTTCCGGAGAAATGGTTATATGGAAAACAGATGCATGGCATTTTTCACACCACCGCATAAGTTATGATTAGAAATTATTGGAGTAATGAAGACAGTGTGAAGATTTGATGTGGAAAATCATAAATTACCTGTACTTAAAATCATAAACTGACATCGCATGAAATAACTAAAAAAGGTAATGTGAATTTGATAGAGAATTTAATTTTCTATATTTCAGTGAGTGGCTCGAGCACGTTGAGTTGTGTCGAGACTTACGGCGGTCCGTTCGCCTTCTCCGAGGTTGAGGTCAAGCAGCTGGCGGATTTCTTGACGGACCTGTCAGAGAAACAACCACTGACCACCTTCATCGACTTCCATGCATACGACCAGAGCTGGATGACGCCGTATGGTTACGGCATGAAGCTACCAGAGAACTTTGAGGAACAAGTAAGCCAAATAATACTTCCCCGGAAGCTGATCGAAACGTCGATTATAAATCACCCAACGGTCAATTTCGAATTTGTAGTGCGTGTACTTTTATTGGAAACGTCACTATCGTTCCGATGCTGAATTTGGCCGGATCCTGCCGAAACAGCTGAAGGGAACGCCGAACCAGCGTAATCATCCGTGCGAGTCAGTAAACTGCACGAGTTATACGATATAATTAAATTTTATGGTATAGAAAGACTAAAAACCTGGGTCCATTTGAGGTGAAACTGAAGCTATAAACAAGGTAGCTTAGCAATGATATCGGTTGAATGCACTTATACTGCACTCTAATATACGCAATTCATCATCACTGTTAATTCATACGTATTTCTCTATTAGTATTATTTAGCATTGGAGGCTACAGATGCCCTCTGGCGTGTTAACAAAACCGACTACAATGTTGGCAGTATTGCTCTTGTCATATGTGAGTGTTCTCCCTAATGCATTCTGTAATGCTACTTCATGTATTTTCTTGGAAAAGCCCCCAGCCATCTTGTCAGACCGTTTCCGAGACTCAATCTCCGCATTATGCAATGCCCGTTCCTGTATAAAATGTCCGGGCACGGTCGAGCGACCGTCACAAGATGGCCGCCAATTGGACTGTTTTCAACAGTACATGTATGGTCTACTGAAGTCTTGTCAAAACTGGTTCTATTGGACTTCTAAACTCGTTTCTGCACAATTACTTTGCCCGCACCAAATGCACGTACTTCAGTGCGAAAAGTTACATTTAGTACGGATAAGACCACTATTTCCTAGTTATCTTTCTAATCAAGAAAGAACAACGTTGTCTTTGCTTTTAGACAAAGCTTCTGGTAACAGCGTCGATTGGGTCCACGCGTCCCTCGGAGTACCCTTCACCTACGCAGTTGAGCTCCCGGATACCGGCGAACACGGGTTCATGTTGCCGTCGAGTTACATCGTACCGATTGGAAAAGAGACCTTTGAAGCAGTCAAGGTCGTAGGTCACGGGTCCATGGAATACGTGTGGCCTGCTACCGCTGAGCCTTCCGCTTTGTCCTCGTCCAGTAAGAATCAAAGTTTAGCGACAGCTTGATTTGCCTACGCGTGTATCCGAGTGCTTTGTCTTGTGGCCAAGTTATTTGTGTGACGTACGGGAAGAAATCTAATTACATAATAGGCTTATCGAGATTATGCAGTACTTAAACCAGTTATGCAAAATGTAGTATTCAGTGTTATTTTGTTTTAAGCATTGGCGACAAATATTAAACCTAATAGTATTAGTATTAAACCGACGTTTGTACGACGAGGCTAAATAGGACGCCCTCATTGGTCATAAAGTGCGGATTCGAGCCTTGGATAGTGCGTTCAGTGCAATGACCACCAGTGCACTACCATTACTCAGCAGACGATAATGATTAACTTATATAACTTCGCACTAGAGTGGTTCATCTTATTGTAAAGGACACAGTGGCTTGTGGTAATCCAATTTAATGTCGAGTCGTGTTAGTCTTATTTCAACGCAATATTAGCGAGCGCGGACTGTAGGCCTACTCAGTTGAACTTTAAACTGTATTAAACTTGGATATCATCGCCTCGGCTCTCGATCATTAGTAAACGTTTCATTTAAGTAAACTTTAATGTAGAATTGTGTCCGATGTTTGTAATTTTTACTTTAAAAGATTCCTCAGTCCATCGTACAAATAACCGTGATATAAGTACGGTGGCCCTAACCCGCCACGATAGCAGGCAAAGCACTCAACTACACACGCATCGGCTAATGACGCGGCCGAAAAACATTGAATTCGTAGTTTTGTGGTTGACAACAAATGTAGTGGATCGACTTACAGCCCAGAAGGCTCAGCACTGGGCCCAGATTCCATGGGCCGTGTAGTGTCAAAGTAAACACCAGTGTTACGGTAGACGGCCCAATTCAACCTTATCCCACCTATTATACCCACCTATTACAAATAAATTTATGGAGAAAGAAAATGTATTCCTGTGATGCACCAAATTATATAGGCCTTAGTAAATTTGATTAAAACGTGGAGGTACAGACATGCGCACTAGCTACGGCGCGTTGCCAAGGCAGCCAGGCCAGGTGCATCTTAATTTAATAAAAATGTAACTTGAAAGGTAATGTTTATACCTGCTCTACTATAGGTTTAGATTTTTTGTTAATTATAGTTTTACCGAATCATCAAAATAATGGTGTGAACACTGTGTCGAAATTT
Organism: Pteraster tesselatus; assembly: GCA_032273685.1. Lineage (NCBI taxonomy): Eukaryota > Metazoa > Echinodermata > Asteroidea > Velatida > Pterasteridae > Pteraster > Pteraster tesselatus. Next base: position 8,149 of record JAVCKS010026858.1, on the reverse strand, counting down.
GTGTTTATAAAGAACTCATTCTGTGTGCCCCCCGTCCTAATAATTATATACCTTTGAACAAAAGCCCAAGTTGCTACGTAGACCAGCGACTAGTGGAAAATGGACGCTGGCGGCGTTCGGCTCTGTAGACTTCAATAACTTTGGACCAATAGAATTGCAATCACAACGTAGTCAACGAATATTGGAACGGATGTTTCAATTAACTGCGTACTGCTAGTCTTCGCCAGGCTATTGTGTATCCAAGCATCGTGCCACCGACTATAACCGTACAAAGGCAACAGGGAAAGTTATCCTACTAATGGACGTGTTTAGAATGAGGTCAGAAGGAGGTCACTAGACAAGGGTCATGGTGAAGCGGGCATGATATATGAGGTATCATAGTACAGTACCGCGGAGATTGTCTGTGAAGCGGTGGGTTCGAATCCATTGATGTTTATCTACATAATATAATATTTATTTATTTATCCACATTTATACAATAAACTACCGCGACTGAGCCTAAAAATGCATACACCACACAACTCGAGGGTTCAGGAAAAGTTCATTGGAAAACACGCTGCCATGCCACTATGGTAATTTTTTCCTGTGGATATCAATCATGACAAAAATAATACGCTGGCGGCAAACCGGTCAGAAGCCCGATCACAAGAGGGCGCTGGCACAAGCTGCCCTCTTCGTTGTACAAAATACATTGACTTCGCTGACAACCCGACCCTGGGTACGGCGCGGTACGGTCGACACATGATCATTGTTTGGTTTAGTGATGTTTACGATTTAGTTTTGCAATTAATCATCACAAGTTTCTAGTTAGAAGATGACGTCCTTCCCTGTTGTACGGGTTGAGACCATTCCCCTTTCGGTGCCGAATATTACTACAGATACAAATTAGTTACTACTAGTACTACTGCCTCCCTGAGCCCCTGCCTCGCTCGTTGCTTTGTGACAATGGGTGGACAAGGATCTAGTCAAAATCCAGACAAGTTGAGAACTTCGTCATCAGGAAAATTGAATGGACAACTGGCTGACTTCTTTGCAGTAAGCTTCTGTTATTTCCCTTGCTATAATCTGAACAACAATGTTTGATTATATTTATCAAGCCCTTCATTAAAGATTATAAATTGTTTAAAATTTAGCAATGTTATGTAAATGTGTAAAAATGGGTTAGTATAGTATAATTTCTCAGTAGTGTTGAGTACATGTTGAGCACATAATCAATATCGAACAAAAGCTGTTGATAAGCTCTTTAAACGAATTTTAAATTGAATGTTTAGTCGTTTTGTTTTTTTACAGAAAGTTGTACCAGATGGCAGTGACATTGTGACCAGAGATTTATTTATAGTAAGTTGGGTCCAGACTAGGGTAGGATCTATAGGTAGCACTACATGTATATACACCTACAATGACAGCTGTTGAAATAACAATAGGACCAACCACAAAAGTGTAAATTGTAATTAAAATGGATGAAGGGAAGGTCCAGACGTGGCCTACGCAGTCACCGGACGTAAACTCATTGGAAAGTTATGCACAAACACAAAATGTGGGAGTGCAACAAAGCCATCAGACAGAGTAGTCATCTCAACTTTATTTGCATTGATGTAAAACATGTTGAGGAAATTGAATAAAATAAAATAAAGTGTGGCGAACCGAGTGGTCCAGTAATCTACGTAAACCCCTCAAAAACAGTTTTGTCCCCTTCAGAAAAATGGTAGAATTTCAACACAAAATACATATCATTTGGAAAGGGTATTAATTTGTGCATCAAATGCTGGGATATATTTTGTTATTCATGCACACATTATTGTACAGCGTGTCTAGAAAAGGCACGGGGGGGGGGTTGCTGAACCCCCCTCCTTCCCTCTTCTCCTGCCTCCCTCGATAATTATGCCGTGCTTTGGCAGGATTACTTTCCAGAGGATGGGAGGACACTCGCACACCGACTGTTTACACACGTGGGTTCGTCGTTGCCTGATTTACCCAAGAAGCAATGCTCCGATAGGTTGACGAAGATTATGGTTGAAGGATCTACATCAAATCTGAATAGATTGTACTTGGACATGTTCTGCGGTAATGGCAGATTCAGTCATCAAGGTATGACCTCAGTTGACCTTTCTGGTTTCTGGACAGAATCTGGTACACCAGTCACTATAGATATAGTCATAGTGGTAGAACCGGTACACCTGTCACTATGAGTGTAGTCACGGTAACATAATTTAGAACTGTGAGAATAGTGAAACATGTATTGGCAGTACAAATTTGGACTGATCCCCACAAAGCACCTCTTCATAAATAATAAAATCTAATTTTGTAAGGATCAAACAGCCATTTTGTTTGCAAACCCCAGGTGTCTTGGAGCTGGTGGGATCGGCCCTGACCCTGTTCCTAACCACTGCAGGAGTAGCTAGCGATCGGAGTGATACAGACAGCACAGTCCTCAGCCAGCTGGTCGACGTTCTGACATCTTTGGGGCAGACGTCGGCGGCTGCCGAGTGGATTGATGAGAACTGTCCGGAATTATTGGTCGGGCTACATAGGTGGCTCGTGGGACGGTTGCACGGTGGAGGGGTACGTCACCAGGGGGGGACGTTTCTGTACTTCATCAAGAGATTTGCCTTTCACAAACTTATATTTTATGACCGTGAATTTGAGTATCATTATTTGAAAACATCCAATTCAAAAGGCAACAAACAACGGTAAACCTGTCACATTGTTTAAAATTATTTTCCATAGTGAAATTGGTCTAAAATCTGGCAACCCAAATTGTATACAGTTTTCCTTCCTTTGTACAGAATTATTCCAGCGTGCCCAGTGATGTGTTTCACAGCCGACTACTTTGCAAGGCGTGGTGGTGGATCCTCCAGTCAGCCTTGCCAGATGTTTTTACCTCGTCGGTACGGAAGAAGACGGAGAAAGCAGACCCGGGGATTGTAAGTGAAGATTGCAAGAAATGACACAGGATTGAATAATCGATGTATGAGAAGCCTGGACCCAGACTCCCACGGCAAAATGTTGCTAAGTACGAGCTTGCCCTAAATCATAGCAACATTGTGTGTTGTAAGGCAGACTATAAGGTGAGTCAGTGAACAGGCTTATTACTGACCTGTTTACCGTGCTAATTGATCCCTGGACAGGAGACCGGCACGTGGAGTCTCCTGTATAATAGTCAGGACCACGGCCTCAGCACCAATCGCCTTCAGCATCATGTGTTTGGATACAGGGGACCAACCGTCATGATCGTAAGCTGTGAGCAGGCGTACACCTATGCCGTCGCCGTGGACGCGGAATGGAGGCGAGTGAATATCTCATTCATATTAGGAAGCGGTTCAAGTATTAAGGGGGCTGTGCGGAGTTATCACACCGAGTACCACTTGCTACTCTACTCTGCACAAAGTAGTAGCTCAACCTCAAATGAGTATCTTGAGAGGGGAGATGTGATACAAGTGTTTGATTGGTCAACTGGACGCTACAAGCAGCCAATGATTGGATACTCACCGTGGAACCGAGATGGTAAAATTGGTGTAACTAGGTGTAATATGAAACTGTTCCTGTAGAGAAATTAGCTACATTAAACAATTGAAGTTTATCTTTCTTAAAGTCTCATCCATTAGTTTGTTTTGTTGTCTCAAAGGGAAGGGACGCAGTCTTGGGGAGGAAGTAGCTGCTGTGTTCTGAGGCTGTCTCCCACTGTCAGGAGACTTGAAGGTGAGGCCGTGGGCACAGGGTTCGCAGTCATAATGTAGCTAGATACGTTGGAAATGAAGGTGAAATCTGGTTTAACTTGTTTAATCGTTGACCTCGAGAGACCGTAATTGCTTACCACAAGGGTCTGTATAGTAGGCAGAAGAAACTGCTGTTGTAATTATGTTGAAACAAAAGCTTTATAAGGAGGTGGGGACTAAAGCCGCAAGGCCAAGGTCAAAACAGTACCTTCTTTTTCCTACGATACAGACCTTTGTCACTCTCTTCCCTCAAAATAAATAGTTTGTCATCATTATTTCAGATGGTGAGAATATGATTCAGTTCAATGATCGATCGCGCAATATTCCCCGTGGTTTGGCCGTCGGACGCGACAGCAAGAAAAGAGTTCTGTACCTCAAAGAAGGGCTAGAGTGGGTGGAGCATGGCCAGCTAAGTGGTACAGTCCACAGTATAGAGGTAATTCAGAGGGTCGGACACTGGTTAGGGTCTGGTGATATGCCAAGAGTAGGTGGGGACTATATAGCGGCTATAGTAGAAAATTAGAAGGAAAGATTGGCCAAGGTAAAACCGGTCGCGTGTGATGCTGAAGTTATGTAAAACGGGTAATAAAAAGCGACAACAATCATTGTCTGTTCATCATAGTCTGCCTCTCCACTGTGCCCCTTCAGGGTTTGTGCATGTGGTGTTGATATTAAATGTTTCACAAATAACCTGTGCATCCTCTATAGGCTGGTATCCATAAATGTAATATTACTAGTATTTGTCACAGGTGTGGGGATGCGGGAACCCAGACTTGAGAACGGACCAAGCCAAAATGAAGAAAATGGAAATGAAAGATATGCAGAAGGCTGCCAAAGTAAGTAGCAGCATTGGGCAAGTCTAGGGTCACGTGGGCCAAGGTCACGTGGTATAAGGTCATGTAAGCAGGCCAAGGTGTTGTACTCTACTCCTCCACATGGCTCTTGTGATGTGTTTTCTGGCGAGCGTATTGGTACCAAGTCTTGTTTTTACGTCCTAAAGTTCACCACTCAATAATTACAGAGCAAATAAAAACGGCATTGATTTATTAGACACAATGTTCAGTCCATGCCTAATGTCCCAAGGATCGTGGAATCAGGCAAGGTTTGAGAACGGCCTTGGTTTTTCCTTTGCAGGTGAAATTACCGGGCCAGTGGGATGACAGCCCTGATAAGTTACTGCTGGAATGGGGTGGGGTGAAAGTCAACCATGGTGAGCAGTTTACTAGAGACTGACATCGCTAAGACTCTCGTTGTAACTTCCATGATAGTCTATTCATCATATTCAAATCTCGTTATAACGGACTGTATGTAAAACTATAGCAAATGCAACATAAATGTTGAATACATTGGAAGTGTATAAACTGTGTTCAAAGATGGAGTAAATACTAGTGCCTCAAAGATCTTCACATTGGGGGGGGGGGACAAAGTTTTGTTAACACCAAGATTTGCACCAATCATGAACAGCCAAACGTCAATTACCGTTAAGTTTAATACAGACTTACAAATCATGAAGTGAACCAGCCATGCCAGATAGCAAGGATGATTCCTGCTTGTTTTAAAGCAACATACCGGTGCATTTTTCTTAGAATTTCGTGCAATAAAAAAATAATCTTAAGTGCGAAAATGTTCTTATTACCCCTAGGTGCAGTTTGTATTAAAGGTACTCTGTTCTAATTTGATAGCTCAATGTTGTATAAACTGTTTTAATCACCTACATATGAACAAAAAAAGACAGTATTTGGTAATGACTTTGATAATGTGTAATAAAATAAACTAAGAAACCAATTCTGAATATCGTACGTTATTGAAACTACTAATATAGCCAACGGCCCCTGTAACAAGAGGCGTGTTTTTCATCTTTTACTAGTTTAAACAAATATTACAGTTTGTCAAAACCACGGGCGAATCGGGATTAGCTACTAGACCCTTTTCCACGTTTAAATAAAATCTCACTTTTTGATAAGTAACTGAAAAACAATTGAAAATGAACTATAGAGCAGTTTCTTTGCTGCTGAGTTGATATTGCTAACCATTTAAAAGATATTTCTCACACTTTAATATGGGCAGTCCACTCACCCATTTCAATGTCCATCCCAGTCTCGTCTTTTACTCTGAACTTCTCCAAGCGGGCAGCTCTGTACTACTACTACATGTACTACCTACTGTCCAGCCAACCCACATTCATAGATGTATTTACAAGGTGGTTGATACACACAATGTACAATGCAGTATTTCATTACACACTAGTAGTTGCGATGCACTCGTGGTTAATTTCCAGCAGTATGCAGGAGTGGTGTTGCCTGTGCACAAACATGGCTTGAAGTGAAACAGCTCACTGTTCATGGGTGGGCCACCTAGCTTTTGTTCTACTAACAATGACTTGTTGCACAAAGGGATGGAATGTCTTTGTCTTTCTTAGCCACTAATTTAAATATATCAGTTCTACTCATTACAATGAGTTGTCACAGCCACAGAGGCTAATTCAAAAGATCGTTTTTTGTGAGGGATTGGCACTTTCATTATCTTTGTATATAGGTTACAATCCTTGCCATATCTTAAACATATACCTGTAGCTACAATAGGACATTGGGGACAAATATACACACAGTTGAATATAATTGGTAGGTCAGGGGTCGAGGTACTTTCTTCGTTTTACCACTGTTATCTGACCTCGTGGGTTCTACCAGTTTCATCTGGGGATTCCCCTACTTAAAACCATACGTTCCTCTGCGAACCTTGATACAGCCATGCATAAAATGTGCATAACATTATGAAAATAGTAGCAACAATTTAAACAAATTCTGTTTAACAAAAGTCACCGCAGGCCACATGGTGTAGTTTGGAGCTATGTTCTACGCTTTGGGAAATGTTTCATATTCAACCTTCCACTATCCTAGTAAATTACTGTTTTGTTGGCAATGTAACAGTCGCTTGACCACGCCCAACCTTCTGACCACGCCCAACCTTCCGAGCATACCTGACCTACAGAAACAGGCGTTGCAGAATACAGAAATGAATACAGAAAGTAAACAAACAAGTTTATTACAATATTTTTTAAGACAAAACTCTGTGTATATTCACAGTTTATCCCCGTGACAGCCTGGTACGAGTTTATCTGATTATGGCCGAGGTTTTTCTTTACGACTCTGCCAAGGTTCTTATGTCCGTTACGAGTTTCTTGGAGTACTCTTTGACATCGATTGGTTTCACACTGATGCACGTGGACTTCAGTCTAGACTCATCCTGCAAGTAGACGGTAAACAATGGAGATTGTCATCTTTGAGGGGATAGCTTATGAGCCAGGGAAGAACCCATTCGATTTTGAGATTGAGCTAGATTTGGATCCAGATTTTATATATTAATAATGTGAACACAGATTGGAGGCAGCAACGTACATTGTACACCTCCATCTTGATGCGCATGCGGAACAGGTACGTGTTGAACGAGGCTCGAGTGAAAACGTTATCGTAGGTTTGTTCATCCTGCAGGGAGGAATAGCGAAACGATTACCAAAATGTGACCGGGAAGACCTCTCGTGAAAGTGTCATTAGAAATGAAACATTTGTTTGGTGTACATTCGTGGACCTCTCTCCTCCCCAGTACTTACCTCCAGCTTCATGTTGCCGAGGGCCTCGGCCTTACAGTCCAGAATCTGCTCAGCTGTCTCCTGGAAGCAGGTCAGCCATTGGGCATCAGTGGCATCAGCAATGTGCACCTAGACAGCAACGACAGCCGAAACAGAACAGATGCAGCAAGTTAACTTACCAGAAAATATACACAGCCTTGTGGACATTTTCATGCAGGGTTGGGGGTAGGGAGAGGGGGTGTGGGGAGAGGGGATGGGGAGAGGGGATGGGGAGGGGAAAGGTGACTGGACATCTTCTGTAACACACTTGCAGTCTATGCAGCCCCTATAATGAAGGCTACCTTATGAATAATTTCTCCCCCTCCAAAAAATGTCTTTACCTACAAAATGAAATAGTCTACAATAATAGCCAAGTGTGTCGATGAATCACAATTATTAACTACTCATGATTAGTTGTTGTGTGATTACTTGAGTAGAAAGTTTTAGTACTCGCCTAACACTACTTTGTACTGTTTTCATCAGTTTCCAATGGCATATCTGAGAAACCTCTCACCCTGGCAAACTCACCCTGGCAAAGTCAAATGCATATCTGTAAATTTTCTTGAAGGTTGGAGTGTCGTTGAGCAAAGAGCGGAGGTGCTCCATCTTGGACTGGAGTTTCCTGGGGTTATCAACTCTAAAACGGAGAACACCACAGGGGCGAAGGGAAGGTACATCAACATGAACAAACAAATTTATTTATTTATAAGGGGTGATGGTAAAGGGGTGACGGTAAAGGGGTGACGGTAAAGGGGTGACGGTAAAGGGGTGACGGTAAAGGGGTGACGGTAAAGGGGTGACGGTAAAG
>JAVCKS010026836.1:0-12930 GCA_032273685.1 Pteraster tesselatus | reverse complement strand
AGGCAATGACCAGGGGGCACCGAGGCAATGACCAGGGGGCACCGAGGCAATGACCAGGGGGCACCGAGGCAATGACCTCGGATGCAATTGCCTTTGATGCCTTCGTTAAACTTACATGCCTCGGTGTGTTTGTCATTTGTACTGTATGCTGTCATGGTTGCCCACAATCCCTGCTCTATATTCCTAAAAAAAAAATTTATTGTGCCATACAGCTGGAGAAGATAGACTTGTCGGCTGCGCAGACGTTGAGGGCAGCATTTGAAAAAGCCGAGAAACAGAATCCCGGCATTAGTCAGGACATCATCAGTGGTATTCTGGAATCGCGATCAGCCGACGTTAATCTCACGGAATGTTTGCTCAAGTTGGCAGCTCACGACAGCGAAGGTACGAATAATTATCATCAGTGATTTTGTACGACTTTGTAAAACTAAATATGCCCTTAGAACTTTTAAATGTCTTGACCAGTATGATCAAGCATACTGCTTGAAGTGGTGACAATCTGCACAGGTTCAAATTAAAATAGATACATTGGGTGCCCCCCCCCCTTTCCTTGTTCCAGAGATATGACCCCACTGCCCTATGAACCCACAATGATAATGACCTCAATGATAATGACCCGACAATGATTATGACTGCACTTTGTGACTGCAATTTAAAAATACATAATTTGTTTTCTCTAGAGTACACTCTGAGAAGGCACGAAACAGAATTTAAGGTTCTTAACACGCAAGCTAAGGAGCTGAAGAAAATATTGGCAAGACTACCCGATGAGATTGGAGACAGGCCCAAGTTTCTACAGACAATAAAGTACGTCATGGGTATAGCTTTCCAGCCCACCAGACCAGTAGTAGCCCTGATGTCTTGGGAGAATTTGCAGATTTACTAAGGGCTGTTAAGCATTTTTAATATTTCCCTAGTCCTGACAAATCATGTATCTCTGAAAATGACATTAAAAAAAAACATTTTACAAAAGTTCCATTACCCAACATTTTTATATTGCAATTCAGGACAGTATTAATGCTAAATGGAAAGAGCGCCCTCAATTACCCTATAATTTTTTATTATGTTCAAATTGAAAAATTTGAGTTACACTGTTTTGCTGGAACAGAGCCGCAGTGTGCACTGCCCTCCAAAAGTTTTGAATCAAACTTTTCTTTAGTTTTTAAATGACATAACTGGCATAATTAATTTCCTTAAATCGTATTTATTATTCATCAAATGATTAAGTCATTAACATATTGTTTTTTTTGTGGCAGGGATGTTGCCAGTGGTATCAAGGATCTCCTGGAAGCTCTTAACAAACTCATTAGAGTACATGGATCAGGTCGTCTCAAAGAACGGAAAAAGGCAAGTCCTCCTTAAAATCCACTTAAATGTTTTACACAAAAAAATGATTTAAAGTGATAATACGATCAGAAAGATGTTGCTAGTATTGCCAAACCAATTAAACATATTTCAATAAATAAGTGGAATTGATAATTTGGTAGGTTTGCTCTTATTAGCTTTTCAATAAATCTGCACACATAAACTTTGAGGCCTGCGAATTGGCACATTATGGCCTGATGAGGGCGCCCTATTAGCCTGACTATTACAGAATTGCATTTGTAGGGGCATTTGTAAGAATGGAAAATGCATTTGCACTCATTGCTCTGTGTTAATTTGTTTGTCCTTTTTTAGGTTCTTGAAGCTCACAAGAAAGAGTTCATCAATTCGTCCAAGAATTTCAGCGACACCCTGAAGGTATACTTCCGAGACGGTCACATCACCAACGTCTACAAGAGCGCCAACCAGCTGGTAAACGACACCAATACAATCTTAAAGATGCTGAAAAGTGTCGGTAATTAGCTCCGTCGGAAGTGGGAACTTTGCTCAGGAATAGACCGGCCAGTCTCTTTGTAAACCTTACAATCTAGAAGGTGTGACAATTCATAATATGGCGAGGCAAAAACGAAAATGCTTTCCTTGAATAAGCTACAGGGTACCAGTGAAAAACACACAGTGATGTGTAGGAAAGTGTGGTGGGCGATCGACTAATATTTTGTGGGTGGGGGGTGGGGGGGGTGCGGTAGGATGATTTCTTCAACATTTGAAAAAGAAGTGTTTGGGATTTGCGCTTTAGCAAATTGTTTGTGTTACTTGATTAGCACCGTTCAACAAACATCTACACATCCCAATTTGGGCTTCAATCTAAGTAAATGTTTCCCTTCATGTGGGTAATGCTTGTAGACAAGATACGCATTGTTCTGTTTTAAGACTTGCCCAAGAAGTGATTGCTGTGGCAATTGTTGTAGTAGCTTGTGTTCTAAATGTGGTAAGTTCATTTGTAAAATTTGAAATTCATGCAGTCCGTTAGTCTGCCCAAAGATTAGCCTTTTCTTTAGCAGTGTTACAACTTTTAAATACAGACATGCAACTACAGTCAGTCAAACAACTTGAAAAACTTGAAAAAAAAAAGAAATCGCTTGATCAGTGCAAAGTGTCTTGTTTTTCAATAGTTTTTGGTAGTTTTTTTTAAAAGATGTTAGAGAAAGATCTGTCAACTTAGTTTATAGTTTGATAAACATTTATTATAATACACCTCACCACGAGCCCTTACTGCAAACAAATGTCTGTCCGATGTGTCACATTGTTCATGAAGCCAGTTGGTCTCCTTGGATATATTGATTCATGTACATTCAGAACTTTGTATAAACAATATTGACAACAAAACCTTGACCTAAACTCCCTAAAATCCTCTTGTCTAAAGCCCCCTTTGACTACACCCCCCTTTGACTACAGCCCCTTTGACTAAACCCCCTTTGACTAAACCCCCTTTGACTATGTCCCCTTGGTCAGAGTGCTCTTGACTTCATGTTGCTATTTCAGTAGTCTAATTGCCTTAGAACATTTGCGATGTATGCCATTCCCAAAGTGTGATTTTGTACAAAATATTTTTTTTAAGGCAACAAGGGGGGAAAATGGAAGAAAATATTATAAATTGCATTTTTAGTAATTTTGCACTGAGAAAGAAATTTGTGTATAGAATTATAAAGGATATTTTTTAATTACCAGTATGTATTGTATTAATCATAATTTGAATAATGTTAGTATTTCTAATCATTATTTTATTAGTAGAGCTAAGACCAAGGGCATAACCGATTTTCTTTTTTGTTTTCTAAATTGCACAAGTTTATTATCCTTAGACGTAGGGTATTGTGGGTGATATCAAGTGGTGTTTGTACCCAGATATATTCCGCTACGGTGCTAGAACATACGCGGGCCCTGGGATCGAGGAAAGTCTTAACGCAGTAAACAAAATGGTTGCGATTATCACGATATCCAAATCTTTAAGTTCACTACCGATTGGGATTCATCTTATATTTGGGACTCGACTATGGTTGTGGTTATTTTATGAAATTACCAGATGTTCTCTGCGGGTCATTCTAGCTTTTAGTTTCCAGATTACTGTCCGATTTCACGCTGCATGATTTCACCCTGGGGCCTAATTTGTTTAAGTTAATTTGGTAGGTTTGTCTATTTTATACCTCCAAGGTTTGCCGTTCATTACTAGTAGTTGGCAGCAACAATTGATAACCATGTTCCTTGAGGGACTAGTTTTCGTATCATATGTCATTTTAAGCCTGGGTTAATAATAAGGAAAACCCGTCTTTTGATTTGGCCTGATTGAACAGGTTTATCGGCTGTTGTGCGCAGAAACCCCGTAGCTAAACACGTCTGAAATATACGACGCAATGACCGATTTGTAAATTCGTAATGGAAAGTTATTTAGCTGCTATATAAACTGTTGAGCGAACAGAAATATTCTTATGATCTTAGACCCATATTCTGAATTCATTCCATATTTAGATGCGAGAGTTTCATTAATTTATTATTGGACATTATTTAACCAGGAGTGCATAGTTGTAGCGTTTCATTTTGTACATAATTCAGGTATTTTGATGTAGTTGGTGAAATAACTGCCTGTTTTGTTTCCCGCCAAATTATAATGTCACTCGTCTGATTTGAAGGCGCATTCGTTTAAAAAGGAATGTGCAAGTACATGTACTAGTACACGGACAGAAACTAAAGCGTTTAGGATATGTTCAGAGCAAAGAAAATATTTCGCAGACGTTTTCGTTTACTCGTCCGAATTGGTTTCGTCTGTATAATGCCCACATTCACCAAAATGTCCACGCAGAACCCAAAAACCAGTTTGGCGCGTGCGGACGTTTTGTTCAGACAAACGTCCGGAAGAACCTCCGATTTTAAAATATTATTTCGGGAGTCAAGATGTCGGATATGATGTATGGTCTCATAAAGGCAGCTGGTAGGAGATCCACCCATATGTATAAACTTGTTGAAATAAAACAAGCAGTTCAAAAAACAAGAGATATTATTTTTCTGCTAAGTTTATCATTGTGAATTAAAATGTACTGTCCAATTTCAGTCAGATTTCCACTTTGGAAGTAACTTTTAAGCCTCATGCATGATTGTTTTACCTTAAGGAACGGACCATTGTTTTAGAGTAGAAATGTTTCCGAGGTTTATGAACTAGAAACCTGTTATCATACATTATTCATCAAGAACAATTTAAACTTGATGAAAACTTCGTTCACTCTTCGTTCAAACTTCGTTTGCACACGCAGTACAAGTCGTGGGCCTCGAGTTCTGATTAATTTCTAGGAACATTTAATTTGAGACTGCTGTCTGATTGGCCAACATTATTATGACTCCGATGGATGGGAGCTGCAGCAGCCGTTTAGCAGCCACCTCTAATAAGTATGAATAAGAATCTATATAGATAAAGAAGTTTCAACCAGCTTCTTCCCAGCTAGCACAAAGCCATATTTGGTTTTCTTTACTCCAACAGCGACCTAAAACTGTATTATATTAACTTATGAATATGAATATTTTGGGTACATGTACAGTATAGATTCCGCCAAGAACTGTTCGGTAGTAGGCTTTGCTTTAACAAAGACCACGGTATGTACACGCCGCGCGTTTTAAACGTTGGTGGCGTTTTCATGGATGGAAAAATACATGTACATGGATATTATGTACAGTCGGTCTGTACAGCTACGCGGTAGGCGCCACAAAAATGTGATTTTTGTCAGCGGAGTTCTCACAAAATGTTCACTATGAATCACTATTTTAGCCACATTAAATTAGTGTTCGCGCCCGTAAAGCTCTAGCTGTGAAAACAGATGTTTTACAAGACAGATTTCGGTGTGAACAGGTGACAGAAAGAGGTAATTATTTTAATTCATACGTGTAAAACAGGATATTTTGCCGTCTGGCGGCGGGAGTGGCAGCATTTCTTGGGAAAAATTCGGGTGGTAACCGCCGGTTTCCCTTCGGTTATTTCCCTCAAATTTACCTTGTTAGACTGAGAAAAATCTTAAATTAGGAATCACAATCAGTTGAGGAGGAAGTTTTAAAATCGATCTCATAAGGCCTAATCTGATTTTAATTACAAAAACTACACCTTTTTTTAAATTTCCCTTTTGCAGTGCTGGCCATTTTTGTATCCGGATTAATAAGGCTACACTTACATTGAAAGTGTAGTCGCGTATACAGTACGTGCAAGTACGAGATAGGTCTAGAATTGATGAGATGGAATTGTATAGTACTAGTAGTAGTACACTGTACAGTGTGGTTATGACTAACATATTTCTTACACTTCCACAACAGGTCTCGATGAAGATAATGTTGAATAGCCTGCCCAAACGGAAATCTCCACTTAAGAAACTAAAATTGAACTGTAAGAGCTGTTGATTAATTTGTCAAACTCCAAAAAAACTGTTATCATGCCTCGTTCACGAAGTCGTAGCTCCTCCCCAAAGAGAAAACACAAGCGCAGCCGCAAATCCCGCTCCAGGTCCAGGGATCGCGGAGATGCATCCTCTTCCCACAACTCTCGCAACAAAAAGTCCCGTTCTCGGTCGAAGGAGCGTAAAGAACGCAAGGAGCGTGACAGGGACCGAGAGAGGAGGCACCGACATTCTCATGCCAAGATGGAACGGTCCAGTCCCATCGTGGACATGTTTGGACGGGATCTTAGCAAGCGCAACGAGCTGGAAGAAAAGCAGAAGAAAGAAGAGGAGGAAAGGCGAGCGGAGATTGAGAGACAGCGCAAGATGTGAGCCAACGGAAATAATTTTATTTTGTTTACCTTTAGAGAAGATCGGGTCATTCGGGATTAAATCCAAGTCTTACTATCATGCTCATTTAGAGATTGCTTATTTATAGGTAAGGTTCCCTTGTGGCTCTAGAAATTCTTTGCCTTTCCGTCTTTATTTTCATGACTCTAGATAAAAATGTTCTTGAGTCTGGGTTCTACCTACATTATAGCACGTAGCTGAATGTCGTAGCGATGTACCTGGCTAGAAGATTGCCAATCTTTTAAATCGCTAGATGCCGTCACAATACTATTTATAAGACCATTTAGTCCCAATATTAAGCATGTTTCAACAAATCTCTTTCTTTAGTCGGCAGCAAGAGATGGAGGCTCGACTTATTGAAGAAGAAGTTGCTAAGCGGGTCGAGGAAATGGTGGCTAAACGGGTCGAGCAGGAGTTGGAAAAGCGCAAAGATGACATCGAGGCAGAGGTGCTCCGACGTGTAGAGGAAGCCAAGAGGATCATGGAGGCGGCGATGCTAGAGGAGATGGAGATGAAGAAACAGCAAGAACTTGAAGCCCAACTGGCTAAGGAGGTACACAAACTAATTGATATATTTAATTGGAAATTCTGATCTTTAGAGTTGACTGGTCCAATGGTCTTACTATCGCTATAAAGGTAAGATCGTTAGACTAGCACTCCAAAGGTCTGAGGTGTGATTCTCAGTCAAGGCAACCTGATCTTGCTGTCATTCTCTCTCCATGTGAGTTCAGGGAAGCTCGACAGATCATTGATTAAGATTTCCAGCTACAATATCTTGTCAGGATTCTGGGATTTATAATTTTAACTGGCAGGGTTCATTTGTATTTTAAGAGATTATAATGTTTGAGTTTGTGCTAAAACCTTTCGTGAAGGTAGTCAACTACAAATGGCAGTATTTGGCTTTTCTCTTCTGTTTCTTAGGAGGAGGAAAGACGCAAACGTGAAGAACTGGAGCACATTATGGAGGAGAACCAGCACAAGATGGAAGAAGCCCAAAGAAAGCTGGTAGGTGCATGGTCTGGGGTACTTCGCGGGCCCTGCATTCACCTTCACCCTACCCCTCTGCACAGCCATCCCAACCTAACATGCGTCCCCAAATCTTCCCCCATCCTCAGGGTTAATATCGCCATGAAATTGCCCGTGGCCAATGAGAGGGATGGTGGGCTGTTGCAGACAGCTAGTCAGAATTTAAGATTATTGACTGTGTGTTTGATCGTAATCCATTGTTTTCGTTTTAAATTCTTCGTTAAAAATTGTTATTAATAATGGCTGGTCGATTTTCTTTTTAGTGGCTATTCATTTTTTTCAAAATTTCCTCCTCTTTCTAACTAATAATACATTTTATTAGCCCTTCTCTGGCTCCAAACTTTGTCAAGGACTTCAAATATTCTATAGTTTTTGTTTCTCTCCAGAATGTTTATTTGTGTTTTTATCTGTTTGTGCTCGTGTATGTAGAAATGTATTTTGTAGGTTAGTGTGATATTCAAGTACCTGAAGCTATTGAGAAACATCAGTGAACTTCGCATCTAACTTTATATTTCCTTTCCTTCCCAATTACGCAAGTTTCTCCAACAGCATGCCCAGTGTCACGTGCTGACTACCAATTAATGTTGTCATTTCATTTAGTATCACGTACAATATATAACTAAACATTATCACCTAAAGATGTACTGCCTAAATTCAGACTAATTTCACCCCTGAGGAATAATGTTCAATATCTAACTGATAATTTCCTAGGTTTGCCTTTGTTGTTGGCTTTAAAATGATACATGGCACGAAAACAAGTCCATCCACGAATAGTTGCAGAATATTTGTCTGTCCAAATAAACTGTTGCTGCCAGGATTTGTTCATGCTGTATCATTAAAAAACCAATAAAGCTCAATAGACAAATGTACACAATTATCAATTTAAAATTAGGTAAAATTGTTCTGAAATTGGACAGTACAAATATATATATGATTGTAAATGTTGTAAATTTATGTTGGTGCAAAATGGTTGTTGATTCCTACCGGTAATCTCTTGTTCCGATTGGCTGTCTGAATCACCAATGTTGTCTCATTGGTCAGTGCACATTTCTGGCAATAATAGTGTCGTGTGGATGGGGGATGATGGTAACACATGTGCAGAAGGGTAGCCTATGCTAGGGTCCTCGAATTTAGTCTAGGATTTATTTATTTATTTATTATTTTATTTTTTGTAGGAGGCTACTTGATTGAGAATATTTTGGGTGTCGAAATATAACTAATATTGTTTCCTTGTTTACAGCTTGATTGCGGCGTGACGTATTAATAAATCAAATATCTTTGTTCTGTCGTACAGGTTGTTTAAATTTTGAGGGACTTTGCCATCAGTCGCTGTTATTTTTATGTAGTCTTGATATCATGTAAACGTGCAAAGCCAAAAATGCAAAGTCCTCCAAAAATTTCGCATCTGATTTTTAATGGCAGCCATTCTTCGTGTTAATATCTTTTTTTGCAGGCTTTTATTCTTTCCCCCTTAAAAAAGAATTTTTTACCAATATTTTGAAAAGAGCGTACATATGCGTAAAAACACAAAGCAATCTTGACTTTCTGTTTAAACCTATATCATCATTACTCTGTTAGCATTACTTTTTTGTCTGTAGAACAAAAACCCTATAAATCCTGTCTAGAAAAATCTAATACAATATTGATATTGATTGTCAAATAGTTACTTTTTTTCTTTGTAAACTTACGAAAAAACAGTGCTAACCGTTCATAAAACCACTTTATACGGAGTGCGTTCTAATGTTGTTCATCTGCTTTGTTGCGATAATGTCGAGGGCACAGAGTAGGTTTTTGACCCTCGATCTAACAGCCTCTGATGTGGATTAAGGTGCTAAGGAGAGCCCAAGCGCTCCTTCGATATCCAAGCAATTACCGACGGCGACAGACGATATTCACAGGACTCCACAGATTTGCTGTTCATCTTTTTGGTTTGTCAGTGCAGGATTGCATTTCTTTATCGTAAGATAAGAGATTTGGAGGTGGTAGGTATTTTTTGGATTTCCCCCTTCCCACTGGAAGGGGGAAACAGGCGAGTTCACTCAAATCAATTCTTCTTCTTTTTTTTAAAAACAAAATGAGTGTTTCTCATTATTTTAAGCCAAATCAAAAAAAGCTACAAAATATATTCATACCTTTTTTTACTGCAAATGTCGTATATACACTGTATATACATATTTATATATATAGAAAATATATACAAAATTTATTTTATTAGATTTGTGTAAATTTAGGGAAAATTTGTATTAGAAGAAAACCATAACATGTGTCATTGATGAATATGTTTTATTTAATTTATTTTCTAAATGTTGGTTAAGTGGTTGAGAAGTTTGTACAAGGGATATATTCTCTGTACAGTGTTAAAGTCTTGGCGTGTGCACCTGTAAGTCTTTGTCAAACTGAGTCTGATCTTTGTTGCCAATATCAGTATAATCGTGCCACAGTTTGACAGGGACTTCTAAAGAGAGGGCTGTTTGCCTAACAACTCTCAATGAGTCAATGTGTGTTCGCTACGCTATGTTGGGATATACGTGCCTACGTGTACTGGCATTTTGGTGCCAAATTATAATCTATATTTGCAGTTTTACACTATGTATCCATAAAAAGTATTTCCTTTGCATCGGGAATACTTACTAAGGAGAAAGATCATGAGGTCCGCAGGGAATTCACGCCCAACCCTCTCTTCCTTTGTCCTTAGGCTGAGGAGAGACTTGAAATGGTCGAACGTCAGCGAAAAATGGACGAAGAACGTCTGGCGTTCGAGCAGCAACAGCGGCGTCTTCAGAAGGCCGACCAGGATCTAATCCTGAACAAAAAGAGTGCCCGCCCCAGACTCTCTTTCGGCCTCGGCATGAAGAAGCCTTAACCCTTCGCCCTCCCCCCTACCTCCCCTCAGGGTCTCCATACCTGCCCCTATTTCTCACTCCACTTTTGTTTCGCGGCCAATTGGTTTGACCAGTGAGACGGACAATTTTGTTTGTTTGGTTTGTGAAAACCTTTCAATGTGTATCGATGTATCGATGCATGCTGTAGATTCTTGGATATAGATACGTCTGGCTACATTGCACCAGGTTACATTGCACCAGGTTAGGTTCCATCCAGCTACAGAATCTTAGTTCATCATTGAATTAAATTGTTTGTTTTTTTAGTGTAAACTGTGTAGGTATGTATAATTTAAGAAATAATTATTATGCATTGTCACACCAATTGTATTTGAAGAGTTTGTTTGTTTGCTTGTCTGGAGAAGTGACAGCAACAAAATCACATTTTCTTTCTGTAAACCGTCAGTAGGTAACTGAATCCGTTAGGAGTAGTCTCATGCCAGATATTTGTGGTCAGCTCTGTCGAAATGAGTCGCAGGTCCGCAAACCATAATTATAAAGGATATACACACATTATAACCTAGTATTTTGTTTATGAAATATAATGTTTTTAACCGGAAATGTGCTAGGTATATAAAAGTAAAGCTAGTACTGTGCTCTTCCCAATCGTATTTATAACTCAAGATTTAGCTGACATGCGACTCATTTTCACAAAGCTGGTCCTTTTTGGTGGTAATTATTTCATTTTTGGATTTGGTGTCTTTGGAACCAAACTCTGCCTACATTATGCAGTAGGTTGTCTGTTACAAGGACTGCCAATAATGTCATCTTATGCAATCTTAAGTTTGGTGCCCTTATTTCAGTATCCAGGTAGTTACATTATAGTTCAAGACTGCACGAATGTGAAATCATTTAAATAGAAGAGGTATTAGTTTTATTTTGTTGGAAAATAAGTTTAGGGTTGTTATTCATCGAGGTTCTACTAGGCCCTGTTTTTCACCCATGAAACAATCTCTGGCAGGTCAAACCCCATTCACCTCTCAAATAGCTAAACTTGTGGTCAAAGAATTATTATAAATACTGTTATATACCCTTCTTACCTCTTCCATCTATTTCTTAGTATCCATTTTTATTCCAAAAAATAACAAATTATAAGCAACTTTTCCAACTATCTCTGCTTCAACCTGGCGCTCGCCCCAGTTTGTTTTTTTAAGAATAAGAACAATTCACAATTATTGTTACCTTGTTGAAGGAAATATCAATTGTAATAACGGTCGTAATGTCCTGAAGTATCAGATCAGATATAGTTGGAGCTCCTTGTGTCATGGGTTTATGTTAATGGCATCCAATAGCACTAGCTGAGTACATCTTATAAACAGTTGTTTTCTTAGTTTGTCTACGTGTTTACAAAGTATTAGAAATTCAAATATTTCAATATGCACTGTCCGATTTTGTTCTGTTGAATTGGTTGGTTTGCCCTTTTAATTAGCTTTAAAATGTTATATGGCACAAACACAAAACCATCCCGGATTGCTTCAAAGTTTTTCTTGTGAAAATTGCTGTCGGCCAGTCAAACAGTTTATATTAAATTCAACGGCAGTTATTTTCCTACATTTCAAGATTGTTTCATGTACTGGGTTTGACTACTTTACCTCATCAGTATTTATATTTTTGTACATGTATTACAAAGATTGTCCGGACTACTGTTTGTAGAGTTTGCATGCACATACAGAAATGTATGAGGTTTTTTTCAATCTGTTTGGTATCGTAGAATTTATGTAATCGCTTTTTATTGAATGAAATTGATGAGCAATTGTAATGATCTTAAATAGGGTGTACAAGCTGGAACCGCAAGTAATAATACATTCTATTGTCTCTTTTCGGCCTGCCTAGCCCAACAAAGACCTAATACATGTACTTAAATGTTACCTGAAGAAAAGATGTACAATTTTAGTCCAACAGTTTGGAAAAAAGTCCTGCTAGCCTAGACTGAAGTGTTCAACTGACTACCAAAATATGTATTATATTGTCATCATTTGCAAACCTTTACAAAAAATCTCTAAACATAGAGGATTGTGAGTGCCCATTATATAATGTTAGAAATTCAATTTCCCAAGGGTTGTTCAGGCATGACTTGGGCCAATGCCTTGTGCTTTTAAAGCACAATTTTCAACTTGTAGCGTAGCCTAAAAATTGGTATAAATTTGTATTTGACTGGTTTGCTTGGCTGTAATGAAGGGACAAACTCATTGAAAGGTTTTTTTCTGAGGCATCCGTTACAAAGTATGATTTACAAAGATACACGACTTTATAACGTGAAGATATTGATAAACTGTCAATTGGTAGTCATAAGTAACCATGCCGATAAAAAGAAGAAATTTAGGTTTTTAAATGTAATTGTGTTCGTGCAAAATCTGAATTCAAGTAGGTTTGAGTCCAAATGATTGAGGTCGCCCTAGTTAGCCTGATTTACGGAGCCTCTTGCAGTTTTTACTGTGGAACAATAATTCTCCCTTGCCATGTAAAATATGCTATTTCAACTGCACTATGCATTTCACTTGCTACAGTTCACAGTGCGTCATAATATTGTTTAGTAAACCACTAAACTGCCCCTCTCATCCCCTCCCATCTCCTTCCATCTCCTGCTTCCTCCTCCTATCCTGTCTGCCTTCCCCTCTCTTCTGCCTTTCCCTACTCCCCTCTCCTCCATCTTCCCCTCCTCCCCCTCCCTCCTCCATCTCCTCCATCTCCCCCTCCTTCCTCCTCAACCTCCCCCTCCTCCCTCCTCAACCTCCCCCTCCTCCCTCCTCAACCTCCCCCTCCTCCCTCCTCAACTTCCCCCTCCTCCCTCCTCAACCTCCCCCTCCTCCCTCCTCCCTCCTCAACCCCCCCTCCCTCCATTCCCCCTCCTCCCTCCATTCCCCCTCCTCCCTCCATTCCCCTTC